>DWPT01006313.1:0-11547 GCA_018251895.1 Agathymus mariae mariae
ACAACCAACAACTACAATCACTGCCCACTTCACATCTGAACTGCAATCAGCTCGTCGATAACTAGGATAATGAGCCGATGAGAGCGGCTCATTTGTCCATGGTCGACGGTAGCAATTATTGCGATGCAAGCGAACTTCCCAATAATAACACGCCTTATTCATTTAATATCGACCGTACCCCCGGGGCCCGCGGCCGGGGGCCGGGGGCCTGGCCGTGGAGTCCGTCGGGTATTCGATTAACAACGTTAACAATACTTACTCGCTTCATAAACTCTGTAAGTCAGTCGTTGTAATTTTCTTACATTGTTATTTTGTTGATCCGAGCCCTTATGGATGCAACAGGGTTGCTTCGTGTAGACACACTAACCTGTCAACTATACTCACTGACGTTACGCTGCTGTTATGTCCCGTATCGTTCGATACTAAAATAATACAAGATTTACTTGTGATTGATCTCCTCGTGAAGATAACTTAAAGTGGATTTAATTCGGTCTGGAGTCAGTGCTAGAGTAAGTAACCTTTTTAGTGATATATATGCAGGATTCCTTCACGGTAGTACTGTGATTAAGTAGAACCATGGGTTGCTAATTAACATTCAGATAGATTTATCGCCAATCTACGTATAACACAAAAATTTATCTTAGCGCAGCTTGTACAGCGAGCTCCAGTTTGAGGACCAGTTTTATGCACTGCATCGACTGGTTATACAGCGGGTAAAAAGCGATTGACGTACAGCAAAGCACACTATTTTTATTACAGTCTTGTCAGCGATGTAGTATACCTACTTAGGTTTTGAAGTGATATTTAATAAACTGTCTAGATTAAGAAATTATAATTTGAAGTACAAAGTTTCTAGCAGCGATAAACTGGATCTAACCTGACAAATCAAAGTGACACCTGCAATCAACTCTATTTCAATTTGAATTTGATTGCGAATTTAATACAACTTTGATCTAATTCCTCAGCACGGGCCATTTATTTACCAGAACGTTAAACTGTTCAAGTAAGTAAATTATTCAAATTTCATAAGTAGGGGATATAATGTGTGACGCTCTTCAACTGACCCCTTAGAACAAAATTTTCTTGTTCTGCAGACTGGGATATGAATTTTAATAATTGTAACTAATTTATATCTCTGAAATTCTGCGACAAAAATTAAAAAAAAAAAAAGTATAAATGGAGAACAAATATGAGATCATATTTCACTCGAACTATATTGAATGCACGCTGTAAGCTGCATTGTAGTCTTGTAACCAATCTGAAATAAGGCCACACTTAGAGTTAGTCAAACCAAACAAAGCATAAGTCCCGTGTATGATTAGATACTATACGATTATATATAACGTGAATAGTAGTGTCCGTCAATAGAATACAGAGAGCACAGGGAGCTGAATGAACCAATATCCAATAAACACAAAACCTCGAGGAGGGCCGAGGGACCGCCGGTACAAAACGTTAAACAGCGCTCAACAGAATAATTTCGCTGTCAGTTCATCGGCGCACGTTGTAAATATTTCATTCATCATACTTTAATCGAAATAAGATCAAAAGCTATCCTGTACCTACATCGAGATTATTGAATGGAGAACGAGATACCACTATAGAGATAGACCGAGACAGAAATAAGATTACTGTAACTCAGGGTTGCCAAATGTAATTCGTTAATACATTTTAAAATTACTTTATGATACATGTATTAAGACAACAAATATATTTTAATTGATAGTGAAGATGATTCCTTGTTCTATATTTTTGTTCGATTCTTAATATAAATTTATTGGGATGCGTTTATACCGTTACTGACAATAATACTATTTTTTTCGACACAGACGACCCCATAACCATTGGTAGTGACCCCGCCTACCGAGCTAGGGGTTCCGGGTTCACTCCCGGCCGGGGCAAATATTTATGTGACAGATGAATGTTTGTTCTCGGGTCATGAGTGTTTGTGAGGTCATACTTGTGTATGTCATACAGGATCCTAGTGCGGGGGTGTGAGTGTGTCGAACAATTTTTATTTATTTATTTATTTAATATATAGAATAGAATCTTCCAACCTTGACTACTCTATTAATGTACAATAATTTTTTTCTGTTGACCTGGTAATAACACTTTAGACGTTCAATAAGTGGCAACCCTATCAGTCCATCCGATTTATTTTCAAGATCGATACACAATAAATCTCTGTTTCTTTTTTCTTGCTCGTCTGTCGGATAAGTACTCTCGACGGTCGAGGAGACAGCTTGCTGCTACTGGGTTTTGGGTTCGATTTCTGTTACTTTATTTATAGATGTTTGTGGAATTTATCGTCACTTCGCACCTTTATGGCGCTGATTTCAATGAATTGTATTAATATCAATGCAATATGTTTTAATTCAATCGCTGACTTGTTGACTGAAACAAGTTAAGACAGTTAAAATGAATAAAAGATAAAATTTTGGTTACAGCCTATTACGCATAGATAATTTATCATCTTTCTGTAACTTGATGACACCTTGTCAATCTCTCGCTGCTACGACTGGTACAGGTGGATGTATACGAAGCAGTCACGTGTCCGACATGTATTAATGAGTTCATGACAATTTCTGTCTTTAGTTTTGTTTACCAAAACCAAAAATAACGAAGAAATGTTCACGTCAATTCAGTTTCGTGTCATACGGTGTTACTGCGTTACATTAGGTGTCAAGAAAAAACCGAAATCTTGTTCACATTGTCTCGTCAGGGCCGACAGTACCAGCAGCAACATTGCAGCCGAGTTAAAGTATGAATGTATGGAGTAGCTGCGGTGCTAGATAACGTGAAACGTCAACGCGTCCATTGAATGTGTCGATCGGACCAACGTTTGTATAGACACTTTCCTCGTAAAGAAACGCCGATAACAATTAATATATCAGACCGTACCCGTCCGCGACGATGGACGTTGTCGACGTCACAGTTTGTCACGTTGTGACAGATTAGCGTGCGTTATTATTTTGTAACAAAGGTATCTATTCAAAATTGTGTTTTACACTACAGTTTGCGCGGAATCATTGACAAGAGGACAAGACTATACTGGACTGGAACATGGCTAAGAGTGTCGACGAGTGTTAAGTCGACATATTGTTACCTGTAATATGCTCCAGAAACGTGTGCTACTATCGGTAGATAAAATTATTTTACAATGAATTTATACATACAATATTTTTACAGTGAAAGCTATCGCATTAGTTTATCATACTTCTATAAATCTACAACATCAATTGAATTATCGCTAGAGACTCAACTTTTGACGGGAGTTATCAAACATTTCAATTACCATTAAATTAGTATTAATTTACTTTGTAACAAGTCTCAAGCACAATGTATGATGGTATGCACTTCTATACATGCAAATAACCTCCCTCCTCCCACAAAGGAAAAAATGCAGTTATGATAAATAAAAGTATATACCAACATACATACCGCTACCAACATATGTTTCGCTCCGGAACGGAGCATTATCAGGGTGAGTGGACTCTACGAGTATTAACCCCAAAGTTTTCAATAACTTGAGAAACATATTTATGAATTACTAAAACGAGTTCATTTTCTCAGTCTCAGTCTCGGCCCACTCGCTCCCTATAAGCCTACGACTCGGAGCCAAAATGATTTATTTTACATTATTTACACATCCGCGGTGCAAATTATACGTTGTCACTACGTTACGATATATATCATAATGATCTGTTGTTTATTCATAGTTATTCATTAAGCACGCCCGATCGAATTATACCGTCATGAGACCACACATCACTGTGTTGATTTATTCGATTGTTCCGCGAGCCGCCGGTGGCAATATTTGGCCGCAGTTAAATTATTTTATTGTTATTACCGTATTCGATTTTGGCGATCGAACTCCTTCGTTTGGATCTATAGACAACCTTCTGCGGGACACGCGTCACTCCTCGCTATCGAGAAGAAGCACACTCCATTTCGTTACTGCAGGTTGTGACCAAGCAGGTTGAAAGGTAAACAACTGTATCTAACACTGAGTATTTAAAAACGAGAACAACAACTCTGTTTGATCTCGGAACCACAGAAATAGTTACAAAGTGTTGCCACAAGAGGTCACTCATTAATTAACCTATCGACTCGTAACATCAAAGAACTACTTCCTAGATACAAAATAATAATATTATTGCATCATTTAACCTGAATAAAAGTTATTAATAAATTAAACATTATTCACTTGAATAGCGGCTATTAAAGGTTAATTACTTATGAACCGTTTTCGACACAGTCTAGAAGTCAGTTATGTTACTAGATTTATCTTTTTAATGATCCAAATTGGTTATATTATTTTGACTTACGTGGATGCCTTCAGATTTTGTTAGTAATTATTATCATTTTCTAATAACTTTAACTTAATTAAATGTCACACCTTAGTAAAAATAACACAGGTTCCATCAGGAAAGATAAAATCAATCCTGAGGCGAGAAAGAAAGTTTTAAGTGATTTTTAATCTCGGTTTTAGGTAGATTTTTAACTTGAATGATTAGATATAAGATATTCAGGATCACTAAAACTTTAATTGTATATTTGTTGACCGTCCCCTGAACCACCGAATAGTAAAGCCACCAGTTCCCCCTAAAGAAAGTGATGGATGGAGTACCACGTAAATGCAGCCGCGTATAATTACGCAGTTTGCACTTACATCTTGCCTTCAATTGAGCGACGCTAAACGAAATGCGATATTATCAGAGCTAATCTGTTTCTTAAGACGGAAATAGCGAGCGGGCGATAATAGAAAGGTAATACCAGCTGGTCCAGCATGGTCAACACAACGGATATTTTACTCACACACATAATACTTAATGTAGGCACAGCTGCCATTCTCCCATTAATACGAAAATATAAAATTTTGCGTAAAATTTTCGGAGTATAAGCAGTTCATCTTTTCCTTATCTCACTATCGCTTAAGGTTTTGAAATAGCAATGATATCATAAGGTATGAAATGTACAATAAGTGTACTCCTGGGAATTGAAATATAATGTAATATTAATATTTATATACAAATTTTATTTACTCACACGGATATCGATGAAATCACATTATAATTTTTATTCTACTACAGTTTCTAATATTTGCTTTATCGTGCCGGACAAAGCGATACTCAACGTACAATACATAATAATAAGAATAATAATATTTGTTAATTCGAGTAACACTGGCAGATAGCTGGTGTAACTGCCGCTAGCCGTAATATTGGCTGAACGAGAAAGTTGCGTGTAGGGGTTTTAACGGTGAGTTTACCTTGTTACTATTCACAAACTATTCGTCCTGGGTAAGTTAGTCCATAAGATACCTTCGTCTAACTGTAGCTTTGTCGCGAGCTTTTTCGTTTTTTTTTTGTTCCTTTTGCAAGCTCTCAGCGTTATCTTTAGATCGGGTTACGTGCTAATTACCGAGCCGGTCCGTACCTCGTCGGCTGCCTACAGTCCCGCAGTCTGCAGTCCTGCACTTGTGCGAGAGTAAACGTCTTTATATCTCTGCTCGTGACCGATCCGAGATCGGTCGACCTGCAGATAGATGTTGCTCTCACGATTCGTGTGAAAAATGCCCGCTGAGGCACCAAGAAAAACGAAAAACAACTTCTTAATCTTACTTTGGGTAAGCGAAGACCGATTGTCTCGAGGAGATAGCGTGATGTCGACGGAAACAAGCTTTTTCATAATTCAATCAATTGATTAATTTCATAATAGGTTTGCTGATTTGAGTGTACAACATCATGGTAGATAGGGCAGGGTACATACCAGTGGCCACTATGACACACACACACACAATACTAGACGTGTTGATGATACAGCTAAGTGTAGAACGTATGTGTCTTATATATTTACATTTAAATATCACTTCAGCATTAGCACACTTGGTGTTATCAGGCTCCTGTAATACTAACACCTACAACAAACGAACAACTAACCAACCAACAACATATGTCGCACATTTTGACTTCATAACCAACAAACTAAAGTTCGTTCATACTTAAGAAACCGCAACAAAACAATTGGCTGTAATAAGCATGTAACTGCAGCCACCTTAGTCGGTGTTGACTAGCCTTCGTTATTTGCGCACTCTTATTAACTGCTTCAACCACTGTTATAAATTGTTTGGTGATTTTATGTTCATCTATGGAACTCTCAATCACTTCCTATTCTCCGAGACGTATCATTAAACTCTTTCAATATATAAATCGGAGAGCGCTATTTTGCTATTAAAATGTTTACGTTGTATTCGGTCTTTTTGAATTCTTCGAATCCTATACTCGTACTTTACCCGTTATATAACAACACATAATATTCTCTCTGCCCTGAGTTGTCTGGAACAGATCGCTTTTAGCAACAGCACCGCTTAATGTACACAATATTATGCTTATTAACTTATGCTGCTTTAGTCCTGAATCGGTTTCGTTTTTAGTGTAAAATAAACGCCTCTGCATTATCCACATTATCCAATTTACTGCCAAGCTATGTAACGTGCTTTTTTATTTTACTTAGTTACCTCAAGAAAGAGTTTATATTGTTTTTCCATATATAGAGCTCCGGACCACATTAAATTACTGACTACAAAATTGTCCGAAACATTACAAATAGTAAATCAACTAAATCACGTATCTAAGTATGTCACGATCAAGCTTGGAAAATTGTGTTATTCAATTCTCGAATAACCAAGTATTTACTGAGTCGATGCCTGCTGGCGCTTTAATTTTATAGCTTCGAAGATTGTCAGAATGGATGATTATTCGAATGTTTTAACTCAATAGTTCCTTGTCACAAGTTATAACAACAAGTATCTAACTATAAAAAAGTGTATAATAACAAGTTAAATAATATATTATAAATTCCAACAAACATAATATATACTTAAAAAACATCACTCTTATATTGACTTAACTCGTAGGAATCCTAGTTCAAACTAATCGTGTTCTATTAACCACAGATAAAACATTCCAACAGTAATCCCGTTCCTCTCACGAGCCCCGAGGTCGGCTGGCCGCGTCGAGCGCACTTATTACGACTTACAAGAGAAACGCATTTGAGTCCCCGGTAGCCGTGTGTTCTGATAGCGGCCGATGCTCCTTATCTAGCGCCTACCTACACGAAGATAGCGAGATAAGCAGGTGGACATGTGGGAAGAAACACCTACATTGTCGTCGCGTCGCGCCGCGCCGCGCCGCGCGACTCCCAAACCGGTCAACACCGTCGGTCGAGGCACCAACACCGCTGGTAATAAGTCTCATTATCCTAATAATTGTTCAGTTCACTACCTACTACAGGGTACAAGGAAATCACTGCGGTACACAATATCAGGTTCATGTTCGTTAGTTTGTTAGTAAAATTTTCAATGAGTATTCAATAAATAAAATGTTTATTTATTTAAGTGTATTAGGAACATGATTGTTCAACTACTATAATTATAATACAGGCATCAGTTGGCTGCACTAGATCGTAACAGATCTCGGTCGGTCGTTCCTCAAGCTCTAGCAATAGGTAGCTCTAGTAAACTTATATGTTTATATTACAATTAATTGTAACTGACACATGCGGGCGAGGCACGTGCGTCAGTGTCAAGTCGCAGTGATGGCGTTGTTACAAATTATTTAAATAAACATTTGTCGACTGCAGCAACGATTACAATTAGTTGTCGTTTGTAACTTACATGACTCGAGTCCGTTAATGTAACTATAAAACTATATATATATATATACTGTCGTATCATGATAGTGCAATTGAAAAGTTAACTTATCGTTTAATTTTGTTATTAAATAGCTCCATTTTGATATTACTGCACTATAAATATTTGAGGTGAGTCGTGGGCAATGGCCTCTTCGATACCGGGCCGCTCTTTTAAATATTTACATATGTGTTCATAATTTGAAATGTTCACTATTCACAAGTATGTACAGTGTAATAAGACTATTAAAACTCAAGTTTCCTTATAAACCCGTCTTCGTGGCTAGGATATGGATGTGGAGAAAAGCGTGGTTATCTATGATCATAGCTCCTAGACAAGGCTCGGGTACCAGGCGAACATGAGCCTGCAAGAGATCAGCCGAGTCGAAGGAAAAACGCAGTTGCAAGTACGAGTAAGTACTGCGCGATCTTAATGAGAGTGGACAAACTGGATGCCCAAGGGCCTTTACACTGGCATTGTATTGATACGACTTTATATATTTATTCATAGGCAATTAAGTCTAATGTTATTAACGTGCCTTGTAATCGATTTGATCAAATCAAATAACATTCATATCAACATAATTTACGTAATCCAATGGAGAAATGTTGTATGCTTGCTTTAAAATGTTTCTTATATAAATCTGAGTAATCTAATTTTAAAGATCTATTAAATCTGTTATAATAAAAATAATAAGGTTAATAGTAAATTGTGTTCTATTAAGCGTATCCACATTGTGACCGGCAGCCATCATAACACTCGCCCTATAAGGCAGTGGTATCATTACGAGACCGGTCAGCTACCGACCGCCGCGCACCGCTGCGAGCCTGGTACCCGCCATCCACTGTTGTTTTTATCCACCTTTATGTTTGTGTTGCTATTGAGATCATGTCTAGCTCAACAATGCCATCTGCGTTGTAAAACCGACTCTAAACCTGACGCGCTACAGTCGAAAACTGTACGGAGAGACACAAGAATGTGGTAGATGTTGAATGGTGGGTGCAGATATTTCATTCACGTCTAGAGCTTTATTGGTATTTGGAATATGACTTAACTGAACGTGCATGCATGTGCTCACATTAACCGCATAAGGCGATGTGATGCGATGCTATTCCGAGCCCATTCTCAACCTACTTCCCCGGCCGTACGTACTCGACACTCAGACGTGGTGATGGATGGATAAGTTGGGGTCATATTGGTATTCTTTACAAGTTTTAGCAAACTCATCGCGAGGGCATTCAACAGCTATGACAATGTATATAAATAAATTTAATTGTAATAAATATGAGGTATTAATTTATTTCGAGTACACCATACAGTGTGTTATTCAAAACAACGCCAGCACTGCAGTCGATATCTGAGATGTAAAATGTATAAACACGTTTTAACTCACTGTTGTTACTACAATTGTTACTTTAGTAACTTATTACTGACTTGTAACTTTGGTATTGTCAATAAAAATATACAGTTGAATATTAAATGTGTCGTGCGTCGCGACTTGTCGTGTGTGATGCTGTCTCACTTTTCATAATAAAAAATTTGTTACATTCGATAGTTTGTTACATTAGTGAGTCGGCAGTCGCTCTTCACTCAAGTGGACACTAGAAACCATGAAGGTAAATTAAGTTATAAAATGCCAATTAGAATCTTTATTTATGTCTCTGACATTGAAACAGACGCTTTGAATTGAAATAACGTTTGTTGAAACAATTTGATTTAAAACATCTTTAGGTAGGGTCACAGGTACGTGTGTTCCACGACCTATCGAGTCAAACAAAATTATACCTTATTGACATCGCAGTAAGGTTTGTTACTTGTTGTTAAATACCGATCGTTTGTATTTTACTAAGGGCCGTAAAAAGATTATTTCAAGAATGTCTTTACAATTTCCTTTACTAAGTACTTATTATTTTAGCTCACGATCATAGAGAAGGTTGGTTGACCGTAAATTACCACCTACCATCACACGAGTATGGCTATAAACAATATATATTGTTACGGCGCCAACTCGGCTTTTAAGTGGTGGCACTGTCATGATATGTTCATGACAAGTTTGTCGTTATGATAGTCGGAAACCACTAACCAGTCCTAGTTTATAATCGATATATTCATATATATCACATTCATTCCGGGTAATGTAATTTTAAATGTTCACAATTTTACATTCCAGAACCGATCGAAGAACAAAAAAATATCTGTATAAATAAATGTCTGCCCCGGCCGGGAGCCAAACCCGGGATCCTACGCTTTGTAGACAGATTCACTACCAACTGGGCTATAGGGTCGGCAAATTTAACTACTTACTTTCTAATTCAGAGTAGATACTCTGAATCTGTTTTATAAGTTATACTGATTAAATATTTTACGTACGAACAAAAGTTATCTCCAGAAATCTGTATCACCAGTTTTCTAATTAGGAATTACGTATATTTACGTAGCTGAGACTCGATCGAGACACCAACAGTGAGCTATCTTATAAAACATGTCAACGTTAATAGTTTAGCCTGTTAGGGATATTAGTCGGTCCTATCCGGGCGGGGGCGTAGCCGGGACGGCCGCCACCGGGCACGCCGCGTCACCACCGCGCTCAGACTACGAGTACGAACAGACGCGGCTGCTGGAAAATTGCTCTAATCACGTGTTTAGTGTCAACCTCTGATCAGTGAGACGCTATTGGCTACTCAATCGAAGTGTTTCAAATTGCTACTTGGGTAATAGTATGGTTGGGTTTCAGACAACGTTAGCGTACCAGTGAAATTTCCAACACTTTTGCTTCTGCTGCTAATACACAGTCATCACATCGTGTGATGTTACCTAAATGACCTGTTCTGAATTACAGACGGAATTAAAAAATATATTTGTTAAGCAATTTATGTACATATGTTAACATTGAGAAAGTCGGATATATTGGCTATATATGCTGAGATGTAGGTGTAATTTTTTTATAGAATCGATTCCTTTCTAAAATTACTTAAAAATTTTTGAATCATCAGTTTCAAATGAGTGGATAATTGATATTGGTGACTTTCAGGATGATTACAATCCCCAAAATGATAAGTTATTTTTTTTATATAGCGGGTACTCACGATACGTTTTTATTTGTTGCCAATATTTCGACCCAGTTGCGTGGATCGTGGTCACGGCGAGACTGCAGTAACGGGGAGAAACCGTCGACAAGACTAAAAGTAGATTTATCTGTCTACCCTACGTCTAGTTAGTTTTTCTTTTTTAGTTACTTTGCACTTTACGTGTTTTACATAAACTGACCGTAATACAGAAAGTAACCAGATCGGAGACAGTTTTTAATAATTTCACGTAATCTATGTGTATATTGTCACAGCGAAGAACATCAGTAACTACATGTATACATTCACTGACGGGAACAAAGCTTACCATAGTATCACTGTCTTCAAGTTTAATGTCTTTAAAAATACTCACGAAGTGCCGGGAATCCTTTATGTGAGTAACCTGTAACTCTCCTGCCACATGTTTTGAAAGTCCACATGTAGGGGAGTCAATTTGACTCACAATAGGTCTTAGACGGTTGTACTATACGGGGTTTAACTAAATACTTATAAGTTACTTCCCCTAAAGTCGTTTGACATTCCTCAATCACTTTGTGTGTTTGACGTATCACTGTAGCGGTCGGGTCTTAATTAACTGCTTCATATGTAGATTTATCGCACAAAGGGTTAGCAATTTTATATTGATAATCGGTGTGATGTATAAATTCCGAGATAACATTAGTTTAAAATCATAAGTTAAATATTAATAAAAACTGTTTATTAAAACGAAACTCAAAGTATCGAGCCTCAATTCGATCAGGCCCGCGTCGACGTTACTTTCCTTATGTA
>DWPT01006314.1:0-11545 GCA_018251895.1 Agathymus mariae mariae
TCATATGCCAAGGGAAGATAACACTTGTAATTTGAAGTTGCACTATTCACTGTAGAATAACACTAAAATTGCACAATTAAATGTGAGAATAATAATATTTACTTAAATTATTTCTGAAAGCACAATGTTGACTTTTATACACCTACCGCCTAAAAAAATTGAGTGTAGACAAAAATGTATCAAAACAAAAAGGAGTTCTTTGAATTATCCACGTCTAAATAAGTTTCTAAATAAATATTTAGAAAAAATTGTGGCGACTGATGATTGTAAACTGAAATTATATACTCCGTAGGCCGGTTGGTGGTAGGTGACGTAAGAGCGAGTGCCTGCCGTGTTAGGGGACCCGGATTCGAATTTTGTCCGGGGCAGACGTTAATGTGACTGATAAATATGTGTGTTTTTAACAACCGCAGCACATTTAATCCTAATGCGGAGTGTAAGTGTATATTAAATAATAAAAAATCATGTGACATATAAAAGACAATAATAGAAAATTTATATTATTTTTACTCGGTTTAGTAAATACCACAATATTTATTCACTGTAAGAAATATAGTAAATCATAACAATTATTTAATAATGTTGTATTGTTTTCAATTTATTCTGAAGAAATAAATCAATTTCCAGAGACAAAAAGATATATTAACCCATTATATTACTGTATTCGTTTAGACGTCTAGTGTGCGATGGATGAAGATCATTAAAAAAAATACGGCACGTTTTAATCACAGCAACAACTAACAAACGAGAAACTCGAAGGCTCACAATGATATGAAGCGATGTTCGGATCACTTGACATGCAGGAATCCGAATATGGTCAACTGCTGGAAAGATAGTGACAAGACAGAGGTCCTCGAATCTGAACAACGCACCGTACTAATGTGTTCATACTACAAAGGCTTCGAATTAATCAAAGATTTCCATTGTCTGTGTAGCTTGTATTTGTATTCTTATACAAAATCACCAACTATAAACACTCGATGGTACATCTGGTCGTGCAAGAAAAAATTTAGACCCCGTTCTCTCGGTCGATTCTCAGCTAATGGCAAAGTCAGGAAATGCTGAGTATCAGTATAAAATACCAGTAAAGGCGTAACTGGCTAAGATGATAGCGAGGGGCTCACTTACTGTTGGCTGACGATACTGAATTCGAGAGATGTATAAAACATTTTTACCCGTCCGTTATTCAGCAGGGTGCATCACAAACATGGGTAGTTGGATTAGCCTTAAATATGGGTGAAATCCCTTACACACCAATGTCCATTGTCTATGAATACACTAAAAATCGGTAAGCGATCACCACCACCCATGGGCATCAAAAGCTGGATGAAACTGGCAAAGATCAGTGACTGGCTATCTGCCAGTTATATGTTACTTTTATGTTACTTATATGAACTTTAAAAATGTTTAATGGTTGAACTTTAGAAAGAACATGGCAACCTGTCTATTTACCAACATGTTCGAGTTTCCAACACTTCAACAAGGTGGACCTGACAACATTGCACTGTTAGGTAGGCGTAACACGGGAAGTAAAAATTATTACCGACTCAAAATAGATAAAGCTACTTACATTCTTTTTTTCATATCGTTTATTAAAAGCATCAAATGAACCATGCCGGCACCTAATCCGCTTTTTACGAGTACATATGATCAGATGGCTATAATAAAAATATTGCTAGCGACACTTTTACTGTAACATTAAGATTTCACTCAATTCATCCATTATAATTTCATTGTCTTCACTATGTAAATCACACTACCAATTATAGCTTGACAAACTTAGTACGAGACATTAATCCTAAGCCTCTAGGTATGTGAGAAGTATAGATTATTGTGCTGAGTATGGATGACATATATCATTGTAAGTAATCTGACAACTCGTGGAATTACTGAATTTAGAATTTACAATAATTTATTCGTCCGTCCGTGTGGATTTACTTAAGCCGTTCATTACTGCAGGATTTCAGAATTGTATTAGATTGCATACGGTGGACAGATTAAAATGTAATTATAACACAGTTGAAATTTGATGTTTTGTGTTTGTTAAGTTTATTGGATACTCCAACAAATTGTTATCCACTGCTTTGCTGGATGTAAATTGATGATTAAGTAATTTATTTATTATCTTTCCTTTCGATGCTATGTGAATTCGAAAGAAATTTTATCAATGATGTTGACTAGCTTTTGTATCAAAATTAGTTGTGCAGTTTCAAATATGTAACATCTTACATCGGACTTATTCATGAGATTGAGATGATATAAAACTGTATTATTTACCACCATCCTCCAGTGCAGATTTATGAAGAAGCCAGTGGCCACTCAAGCGACAGAAGTATGTAAATAGCGTTTTTAACCTTTGTAATCCTATGAGATTTTACAAACCACAAAAAAATTTATTAACCACTACCATAACCTTTCTCGCCACTTGTGATCCTAAGACATTCTCAAGATTTACTTTGAAGTCCGTTAGATATATGGATCCAATATGGGAAAGGCCGTATGAAATACTGTTTCATGAGATCCCCCGGAACGCTGATAAAGATGTTGTGGAAGAATTTAAAAAGAATTGAATTTCCTAAATTGCACGAATAGCTATTCTTCTTTATAAATAGAAAGGCTCAATCAATATCTGTAATCCCTTGCTTTCAGAAACGTGCAAAATTTGATGTTTACATGGAGGGAATTTCAATTTGAAATCAATTTCCTAAGCACCGATGACGAAGATCGTTTGTGAATACGATTACAGTATATCTGAAGAAGATATATCTTCGACGATGCATGGAGCGTGGAGCGATGGACCAACAAATTATTATCGTCCAGGGAACACGAAATATCGGCACGCGCTGCGATGTATCGGCAGATATATATGTTTCTGCAAGCCACTTCTGCAGGAATACCGAGAGAATACAAAATGAATATCCTTAACATGAATATGTCGGTGAACGTATGTATAACAAAATACATATTGTACAAAGGCCAGTTTTATATCGAATACGAGTTGTTTGGTAACTTTAAAATATTGAAGAGAGTTCGAATTTGTTGGTTAAATCTTATGATTTTATAGACGATAGTCGACAAGTAAAGCAATCAAATAAATTTAAATTATACGTAGTTCTGCGTAAAGTCATTTATACTTAAAAACGTTATTACAATTAATTCAAATCGCAACGCAAGTTATACTAATTTTGGTTGAATGGTTAATAAAGTGAATAACAGGTATATGAAGTCTCATGTAATGTTTGTTGGTATAAACCTACTTTCATTTATTAAATGTAGATCTTTTTTATATTTGAGAAAGAGGCACTATGCATGTCCAAAAATAGATTTATGAAAAGCAACGCTTGGCTCTACTCAGTTTCCTTCAATCCAAACTGTTGCAATTAGACAGAGTTTATTCAAATACTTCCCAATCCACAGGACATATCCGTGACATGTATGGGTTACTTTCATAATGTCTATACTATTATATAAATATTTAGGTTATGTGTATACATCTAATTTTGTTGTCATATTTTGTGATAGTTATTTGATGTCCTTCTATAATTCAAAAACGTCTTGCCGTCTTGATGAAAATAGAACATATGATTGCGCATATATGTAGTACAATATATGATATCCGTAGACAATAATGATATCATAAAAATAAATTAAATCATTATTTTCAAATTTCTTCGGCAGCCATATTAATTTCTTTCCATTTGTGTGTGTCATAATAGTACTATAGTTTCTATAATCAATAGGTTTGACTGTAAATCTGTTTTATTTGTTTATATACCATTATGCAGTTTTGTTTCTTAACCGGTTGTCATATTTGTAACATATAAAGGTTAAGTGAATGTAATTATTAAATAAATTATTATTATTGAGTATTCAGTGAAACTTTATAAATTGTGGAGTGATATTGGAGAGATAAGAATAAAAAAATAAATGTTATAAATGAACTAAATTTTCCGACAGTGAATTATTCAACATAGTTAACAAAACTTGAAATTATGGAAGAGTCTGCGAAAACAAAGTTCCGGGCGTTTGTTAGTAATATATAAAAATCAACGAAGTTTTGTGCAAGCGTAAATTCATGTTTCATTTGATTAAAGTTAACAGGTAACCAGGCAAGTGGCCGATGCATCATTTTGTCAAAAGCTGAAAAATTAATGGAGCCAGAGTCCATTACCCAGCATTAACCACTCGGTGCGCGAAATGGGACGTAATGGCTTGATGCTCTGCTCGCTATTACGTCCTCTGCATCATGGTATCACTCATCGTAACCATTAAACTTAAGATATCTATAAGTTAAGTATGATATAAACCTACTTTCTGACTAATTTACTTTGGTCGTTCTTTAGATTTGTAGAGAATGATAAAGTTTCAAAGAATATAATATTACAAGATTTGTTCACCTATTAAATTATGAATACGTACAAAATAACTAGGCTCGTTTCCCCGATAATGTTTTAAGAGACAGTACATAGCACTTAATAGTTTTACAGTTTAAAAATGAGTGCACTGAGTTGGTCATCATTCATTCACTCGGGGTCCATGGCGCAAACTCACACTTGCCTTTTTGTATTATTTATTTTATTTGTATTTTATCATATCTAAAATAAAATGAAATAAAACAATTTTACTTATTCACCACAACCGCATACTATCTGCTTCAACTGACAGACGGACCGACTGTCACCTATCTTACAAACAAGATAACTTTCTGCACGGAACAATAAAAATTTTGTAATCAAATTATATAATTACATAAAATAAACCATTGGGGAAATTGAGATTAATTATAAAAGAACCAAAATCTCTATCTTGTGTGTACAGCTTAGTAACCTTAGTCAACATGTCGTCAACCAAATTTCTACACACTTTTTAAAATATGTAAATGTATTGATTTTTTTATTTACGGATGGATTGAAATGAAACAAACCTTAAATATTAGGTGATGTTTACTGCAATACGTTAGTGAAAATCATAAAAAAATCGGATAAACCCTGCCTAATATTAGCGTGCACAAACGCACAGACAAACAGACACAAATTCTAAAAACTATTATTTTAGTTTCTATTCCGTTAATAAAGGCCCTAAATAATAGTTTTTCACATATATCTTTCGTGTACAGAAAGAGATTAGTTATAATTTTATTATGAGTATAGATAACGTGGCCTACAAGACCTTTTGGTTTATAATAAATATAATTAACTACATACTCGTATATATTAGTACACTAATGACTGTATTATAAAGATCGAAAACAAAATCTTAGGAAACCAACAACATTTCAACATTGGAGGTTTTGTTTCCTTAGAAACTGTTCATCTGATATTAAACTACCTGTTTTGCATGTCATTCTTATTCTATTACTTTCCATTGACGTAGAAATTTGCTACTTCATTAAAATGGAAAAATCTTAAAACCTAATCGACCTTTAAAACTGCAGCTCGTCTCACTCCAGTAATACACGTGGCCAGTTCAAGAAGCTATCTAAGCGGTATTTAATCAGTTGCTGGCCACTTTGAATAATTTCTTGTGGACAGTTTTATAAATCGATTTTATGAAAGAGAACGAAGACAAATATATTGTTATAGATAATATGGAAGTGGCGAACGGCGTAACTTCTATCAATTGTTACAATATTTGTAGTAGTAAATATTGTATTTGGCATATACTGATGTTCTAAATTTTATTGATTACATTTGGTTCCCGTTTCACGTAACGGCAATCTCGTCACAACCTTTCCGGACCCGCGTCAAAAATTATACTAAATATATCTGTTCGCAGTAGCCGCTATATATTGCTTCGGAAGCCAAGGTATTGGTAGTTATTGATCCTAAACACTTGGAATCACTGGTACGTTGATTGTTGTTTAAATTTACGATATTGGAAATATAACTACGTGTACGTATATGTGACAAAATGAAGTGTTGTGAGGGTTGAAAAATGGAATGAACTAATGGATAATGATTGAAAGTATTAATATATAGTTACATAAAAATAAGTACATAGTTATTAGTGTTAGTAAAGGATCGTAAATATTAGGGATAAGATATGTTAAATATCATATGTTATTCTGCTAAATGTCTTATAAGTTATATTTTCTAAAAAGACATGAAAATTTGATCAGTTCATACTGGTAATTAGTCATCGATTAATTAGAAATTATTATTATATATTATTTTATTATTAGATATTTGTTATGATATGGTGAAATTATTACATTATATCGTATAAACTTAATGATGATAGAAATGATACTACTACAGTAATGTGTAAACAGTTATATAGCAATCTCTGTGGGCATTATTTTTACGTAGGTTTATTAAAGAAAGTTTACGTAGAATCGAAGTGAACTCCACCGCGCTACGCCACCGCTGATTAGTATACATGTTTTATTTGTTGTTAGTATAAAGACCTCTACTGAGAGTTAATAACTGCTGTAAACAATAAAATTAAATAAGCAATGAAGTGAAGAATGCTCCCATGTTGGTAACTAACTTGTCACTCATCCAACTCCAGACAATACTGATTTTATTTCAAATTCAAAATAATGTCAGCGTTTAGTTATTTCATATAACAAAAGTATAATGGAGAAAAATCTCTCGGGAAAAGAACTCCTCAGCACAATATTTTAAGTCAATACCCATATACAAAGTAACCAGAAAAAATAACCTTGCTAAATAGCAATGTTGCAATGCTTTTATTAACATGACTAGTTACCATTAATACGAGTAAGTTGTTCATGATATATTTGGCCCAAAATAGTAATCTAGTACACCTATATTTTAAAATTTATCACGTAAATACAAATTTATTTATTTCAAATATAGCTCAAACTACCTTAAAATTGTAAAACATAAGATGCCCTGGAATATAGTTTTAATTATTAAATACACCAAAAAACTGTAAGTAATGTACATAAAAAAAAACTCAATATCTGCCCATATATTAGGGTACATTGATTACAATTATTTATTCATAAAACGATGCAATTGATCTGCAAGCACATCTTGATTCTATTGAAAATTGGTGTTTAAGATAATCGAGCCCTTCTATAGAACCATCATTGCTTTGGATTCCGTTTATTAACTGATCAAGCATAAAGCAATCAAGTATACAAACTTTTCTTTATACATAACCTTTGCTCGAGATTTATGTGGATTCAAGAGAGCTTCTTTTTGTAGCTGTACAATAAATGAATAAAATATTCCACTTCACAGTAAAGATGAATATCAGAGAAAGATAAAATGAAGTACTTGAATCTTTGCTAACGATAATGTTGAATTAAATATATAAATTAAGCATTATATAGACACTTATTATATGATAATATAATATATACGTTAATAGTGATTTCAGCTCATCCACATTTACAATGATAAGGGAGATTTTGAGTTGTTTTAAAACCTAATCACATTACATTTTATGCCAAGTATATTTTTTGTGATAACGTCTGTCGAACAGACAAAATACATGATGATAAATTATTATCATGGTAAACTGGCATTCATAACACCGGGATTGTTGAAACAAAATCCCAATATGGTATAAATTTATTTAGTTGACAATAACGATATGTGACTTTTGCCGGCAGTTGATGCACGAAAACTATGCGATAGCAGTGAATCCGATTGTTAACTATGGATCCAAAATTACAATCGAAACATATTTCATATTTCACCTTTGAAGGAAGTTGGTAGGTGACGCAGTTATATTTATATTAAAGTAACATTATGCATAAGTGCCGTCGGAATTAAACTGGTACTAATTTCCGAACACTCCAGAGAAACCTGCAACGACATTGGTACGTCGGTTAATCAGAATGCACTTCAATAAGGTTATTAACCAATGTTAATGGTAAATGGAGCCCGTTACGCGCTATGTATTAAGTACTGGACTGAATGTGATAATTTTTTTCTTTCTGGTTATGAAAACGGTATGTAATTAATAAAAAAATACATTTTAAGCGAAATGTATTGCGATACAAAAATGTTACCCAATGCAAAAATTGGAATTAACAACTGTCGGAAAGGTAATTGGTTACGTACACGTATAGACCGTGATTAGACTAGCGGAAAATTAATGTAGGCGTGTAAAATTCACTGGGGATTCTCGTTCAAACGTTAAATGATAGTTGAACATACCTAGAATTTATAGTGAATCGTATTGGTAAAATGGGTTTAATGGAATGGAAAAATAAAATGAGTTAAAAGGATCTCCGTTAAACCTTGAAACGAAATCAATTTTCCTTACCAAAGTGTCTGTTGTTGATTAATGGACTAAGTAATGGTACCAGTTTAATTATTTTTAGGGTCAGTGAACTCTGCACCCTTTTTAATCCTAATTATGCATGTGCGTGGAGGTAAAGATCTTTACATACCTCACAACTTTTACCCTAACATAAAAATCCAATATTGAAAGTCAATATTAACAGCGTATTAGCTGCTTCTTTTTAGGTCAGCAACATTTCAACATAGAGACCACATATTATCAGGTGGTCTGTCAGCACGTTTGCCGACTATTGGTAAGTGGTGTATGACAGTGTAAGCTTTTATTTTATCTGTGATTAGGTAAGTAATGAATGTTACAGCATCTCTTAATCTATTGGATATAAACAAACAACTTTGTAATTATATTGCGTGTATGTGTGTGAACACCCTAAAACTCGAGAACCATTAACCCAATTGATATGAAACTTTGCTTACATACAAAGGGTGACATGACCACTCCGACGAATATAGTTACGTTCATGCCGGATAGGCGTAGGTGATTTTCATCTTTTGAACCATAGGTCGAATTAAAATGAAATTTAGTATTAAGCAAGTGGCAGCATTGCAACACTAAAAATAAACCACTTAAAAACTAACAAATTTATTTATTTTTGCTCAAGGTGGCAACACCAAAAACATCTTATACCCAAGTGCCTTAAAATAACAAAAATCATATATATTAAAAAAATATATTTACTTATTAAAAATGGTACATTTTTTTAAGTGAAGCGAAGTACACCTGGTACCAGCTAGTTCGATATAAATTCAAACTCCAAAGAGACAAACTTGAAATTAAAATCAAGATTACGAATGACTTCTTCCTGCTAACAGGGACTATGTCTCGTATCTTAGGAAAAATAAATATACATGTTTATAATGTGAGGAATAGTAAAAAACTGATCACAAAACTTAAAAATCGATAATCATTGGGGAAAGATTCTTAAATATCGTTTATGTCTTAATAAAAGAAGCACAAATGACACTTCGTAAAATATTCAACAGTGGGCTAGTGAATGGTTCAAAAGCTTTTATAGTAGGTACTGCTAACCACTAGTTGCCCATTGCAGATTACGCACCATCTTTATTAAATGACTCAAATAGATATATAGTTTAAAAAAGTATTTATGTTCACAGATGATTAATTTGTTTCATTCTTTTCCATATTTCAAAATTTGGGTGAATTATTGTTAATTAACAGGAAATTATGGCTTAAACTTAGCCAAATACTATCGTAATCGCAAATATCACTTTTAATATATCACGCAATTTAAATTACTATGATAACATACGACCGTCCACTACCCTTGGGTCTATCCCTCGGGACCAAATAGATAATTTTCATATTACTATATAACATGGCGAGCAATGGTCGCGTCTGTGTTATCACTTGAAATTCGATTGCAACTAGGCTATCTTTGACAGACGCTCAATGTGTCCGGTACATCGTACGCCCACTCGTGATTGGATGGGGAATAAACGCGAACCATGGATTTATTGATTAGGTACTCGAACATTGGTAAAGTATGTTAAATGCGACGATTTTTTCGTCTTGTTAATATAATATTATCTAAATTATTTTTAACAAGTTACTTATATAAGAAATAATAGTGCCTCTTTTCTAGTTTTCAATAATACATTAATTTTTTACGTTTTTAGTTATGTTATCATTGTGAATATTGTGTATTTACAAAGTCTTCGCAATTATAAGTTCTCAGTACGATCAAAAGTACCGTTTTGCAGTTTTAACTAATCAGGCTATTTAAAATTACTAACGAATACAGATACAAAAGCTAGTTTTCATATTAAAACAACCCTTTTCACAGGGAAATCGTCATAAATCAAGTTTCCCGCTCACCCTTTCGATTTCCCGGCAAAGGTAAAATTGCCTTCGAATGATATTCTCATTAGTAGTTTGCCAACTTTGTTGTACATCTGTTAGTATTTTGCTTATATTATACATTTATTTTCAGTTCCTGTGTTTAGAATTTCTGTCCCAGAATTTAGCCTTAAATTTGGCCTGGAATTAAGCCTGGCATTGTATAATTTAATTATGTGAATGTTGCTAGAGGCTGTTAGGTAGATACTATTATCATCATTACTCGTGACTATCTCACTGCTGCTATATATACCCTGAATATCACACTGTCTATTTTGACAGTTATGTCGAAGTATGCGATTTCTAAACTTTTTGCTTTAAGTTTAATTGTTGCTATACAAGTATTCCACCTAGTGTCCTTACATTTTAACACAACTTTTATAAAGACCTTAAGCCCGATTTACCGAAACGATTTGGTATAGCCAATCACCAATGAATCTCATAAACTAAACTGTGTATAGTAATTTAATTTTGTTCGGAAACTTTTTTAGCATGTAGTTATATTGAAAGTATGAATTCGCTGATAAACTGTCAATAGTTATTTGAGGATGACACAAGTTTCTGGTTAAAATAAATAAGAAAGTAATACTACTGATACAGCAATAGTAACGAGCGAATAATGACATTCCGTATCCGATAACATTTTTCTCATCGTATGTAAGATAGAGAACCATTTACCAAAACGAATAGTCATTCTTTATTATTTATTGTGTCTGAGCTTTTCATTATTATTTTTGTGGTTGAATTTTACTCCAATCCTATTTATTTTTTATTATTTAACTTCAGTGATTTATTTGTTTTTTTTTTTTACCTATAGTTGGTTTACTTGTTCTTGCAGAACTCGTATAGTATTCTTGAGGAAAATGACACTAACGATTTAATAATATCATATACCTTAAGTGTAAAAAGAACTAAAACTATTGATAATTTAATTAGTGATTAAAGATTGGTGAGTTCGAAATAGATAATCATAAAACTTAATATCGAAGTAGTACATTGCAAACTGTAATTTAATTTAATTTAATTAAAGACTGGCTACATGTCAACACTTCCCTCAAAGTTGATAATCTTAAAGGGAATATGTTTCGACAAATTTAAAAAATAAAAAATAAAGGTTAAACGGGACGTCTTGGATTGTTAACTTTGCAATCTTTGGGGTGTGTTAAAGAACTTTGTATCGAAGTTAGGTTATAAGCATATCAATTTAGAAATATTTGGTTGTGCTAAGGTTGATAAAATAATATTAGATTATAAATTAGACTACCTTAAAAACTGTGATAAACACACACATTTAAAAAGTGATCAATCAACAACAAGGAGCATGTGTCACTGTAGTGGAGTAGAAGTGCAAGCGTTCGCCTTATGGTTAAAATCATACACAAAAATAAATAAGAATAAGATATTTTTT
>DWPT01006315.1:0-11545 GCA_018251895.1 Agathymus mariae mariae
AAATATGCAGCAAGTTGTAGGGTGCCTAATACTTTTGGCCAAGGCTGTACATATCACTTAATTTTTTTATTTATCTATGTCCAACTTGAAATCATTCGCGGTTACCTGAACAACGGTCCAACCGTTGCGATTTTTAGCGTGGTTATCTCTAGAGGCAAATACATTTTTTTATCGTTATTATATCAAAGCATGTGTTCGTGTTCTTGGTCTAGCTGTGATTCTGTTACAGTACATTGAAGTACGTACGATTGCAAAGAAAAAATTACAAGACGCACATTACGCTACAGTAATTATTTTTATATTTCAGTATACATTTCAATTCTCGACTTGTATTCGCCTCTTTTGTGAAGACTTCAAAAATTGTTTAGTTTCTGGCTGCAAGTGAAAATAATTTTATTGAGTAAATCTGCCTTTACTTTATTTATACTACTATATAAATCTCTAGAGATTTTCGTGTGTGTATGTTTCGAGATAACTCAAAAACGGCTTTACCGATCTTAATGGAAATCTCTATCTAGTGACAACACGTGATTGCACAGATGAAAGCTATATAAAATCGATCTATCTATGTAAATCTGTACACTCCATTTTTTCGTCAAATTTCATGATAAATGTTTGTTTTATGACACACCGTCATCAATTTGACCATTTCAAAAAATTTTGTCCGTCTGCTGTCTGTCTGTTTGTCTCGTTATAAACTCATGAACGGCATGACCGATCTCCGTGAAAATTAACATGTAGTGAGAACACGTGATTGTGCAGATGATTGGCTATATAAAATGTCAGTAAACATAATCATGTCTAATCAAAGCAAGAAAATATTTAAAAAAAATCATATAATAGTCCCATCCGCGCGAAGGCGGATGGGGTCGCAATTAAATAAATATTGCAAAACCAATACTCGACAAATAAAACTGTCACCGAATAAATACAAACTACGATTCGATTCAACAAGCGGAACACGCATAATGTGAAACGTCAATACAAGTAAAACATGACTACCATAGGTGTATTCACGACACACCTAAGTTATTAATCAATTATGAATTTGAATTTAAATTAATAGTATTACTTATAGTTATTGTATTTTAGGGAAATTCAAAACATAACACAACACTGAATAAGTAACATAAGTTGAATGACATCATTGCTTTCAGAGTTAATTGTTGACGGCAGACTTCTGATGAATGCGATGACCCGTCCAATTAGGGACAATGCGTAGCGCCTACTAGCAAAATACATAGTGGTTGTTGGTTTTTACATTACTTTAATTAGATCTACTGTCATAAGTAACTTTATGTTATTAACAGTTAAACAAATGGATTCCAATTTTAGTATAATGTTTAAAGGGAGTACGACATTCAAGATAAATTATTGGATTAATCAGTCAAAAAAATCTGAATGCCTCGATTATTATTATTATTATTAGAACATAAACTGACTATTTATTAGACATTAAATTGTTAGATGCCAAAATCGTACGTCTATAAAATTAAGTGTGTATGCTAAGATTTAACTGGAAATGATTTTGCAATTTGAGGCAGACCAGGATTTTATTTACAAAAATAAATGAACCGTTGAAACGACCCGGAGAGCATGGAACTTGGTCTGCTTACATATCGTTTAAAAACCCTCCCCCGAGGGCCCGATCGCGACGCATACGTTGAAATATGTAAAATTATCGAGCTTATTTTGCTTGCCACCAACGGTAACAAGCCCGTTGCGATGAAAGTTTCAAGGCTTGTCTAGACACCGGTTATAACAAACATAACGCGGTTATTTCTTGTCTAATTCAGAACTCTGCACGCATATTTTTCAAAGTTCCATCGTATTTAGAATATAAATCAGCTATATTAGTGAACAAAAACGTGATGAAACTTGCGTACGTTGAAATTATAAAAATGTTCTGAAAGTTGTGTGAAATCTACGAACCCTCATTTGCCGAGCGTCCCAAATTATGCCATGTTTTTGTGAAATCCGAAGCATACAAATGAGACATTATTTGTTCTGTATTCAATGATAACGATGATTTAATGATAAAAGTAGCATCATGAATATTTCCTGCGTCCTGGGTGTAAGGCTATATGTAGTCCTGAGTTCAATACAAATATTTTACTTGCTTCCTAACACATCGAAGGTTGATTTATTACCGAGTTACTATCCAAACGCAAAAGCTTCATGTAAGTTACAATATGACGACTTCCAAAACGACACCGTTACAGTGAGATTTTAGGAAACACTTCAAATCGAGATGAATATTGATTCACTTACGTCTTCATGTCACCGGCTCAATCGATTTTTAACGAGGTTCAGTCAGTGTTCAAAATGGGTCTCAAAGTTGATACGTAACTCTTACCGGAACTTTCAGGTAACGTAGTACACTGCTCATAGGCAAAGTATGTTAAGGTATAGAACAATATATCAATTACCAGGACCACGGGGGGTAAGAGTACACTTACTTTGTGACCGTTATATATTTGGATAAAAAAGACGCGCTGAAAAATTTCTTATCCTCAATGATAAAATACCTTTTCGAAACGGTACATAATCGAAACAAAAAATGCCAATCATGAGTGCTTTGTTAAAAAATCTAACCATAAACTATTACTTATCATTGAAAAAGAGGCTTACTTAAATTAGGATTATTTACTAAATACAAGTACATGTAGTTAAATGTACTTAGAGTGTTATGAACGCTTTACTAGATCAGTAAGCGTTCAGATGATTGCTGTCAGATGAAAAAATATCACGCAAACGAAACTCGCATGCGACGACCGACCGCTTAAGCAATTAAACAGCGAGGCCCTACGGATTGAGATAGAAGAGGGGTACATCGTGACGTCATGAGTCAATCAAGCGTGAGTCAAACCGTGGAGCGACTGTCCGCCCGTTTAGATTAGACGAAGCAATAAACTAGTGTTTATTTACGGCAGGAGGAAGGGGCTGTTAGTGCAGGATGCGAGCGCACAGACGGAACGATGCTGTAGATATTAACATTAAATAGGACACGAATTATCATTTATTTACGGTAACTATCTGCGCTTGTATATTTTTGTCATGCGAGCGTTTGTTGTATAGTGCGAGCACTTAGGAAAAGTATCTTTTTACAGGTATTTCGGTCTAGTTTTACGTGAGTTACCGTCTTATACGATAAACTAGTATGATACAATTGTAGTCGATTCATATAATGTTTTTATATCTTATACATTTTCATTTTGTTGTCTGCATTTAATAAAGAGTATAAAATTAAAAAAGCCCAAATAGTAGCCTAGTGGTTTGATATTTGGCCGTCCAGGCGAAGTATCTAGGTTCGATTCAGCAAGCACCCCTAAAGTTATAAAATTTTAGAAGTAATGTACGTATTAAAATTAGCTATCAAACATTTGAGACAATGAAAGTTCTTCATAAATAGATAAATTTTCTCGAAGATGTAGCAAGTCTGCCAATCTATACTTGACCAGCGCGATGGATAATGCTCTTGATTTCGCTTAATGGGAGAGGGAACCCGCGCCCATGACTGAAAACGTTGTAGGTGAAGGCATTAAATAAATAATTATTATTTTATCATCCAGTTATATTAACCAGCTGGCAACCTTGTAAATAAAAAATAACAGTCTTTTCACAAAATTAAACGGGTAACCCCCAAAGGTCAACATGACCTTTCATTCGCAAATAAAAAGGATCCTTCAAAAAGGTTCGAATTTAACTAAATTATACACGTATATCAATATGACGAAGTATCTATAAATTTATTCAAAGTCCGAATCGGAATCGCGTGTTGTAATGTAAATTCAGAAAGGTTTTTCCTTTTCGGTTTCAATTTAAGGACTTAGCTTTGATATAGGTTTGTTAGGTGAACTGTTCGTAGGCTTATCCATTTTTATCGGATATAAGGTATCCTAAAAGTAAAAAAATAAAGTTTGATAAACTAATTTTTCCGCCTCACTAGCTCAAGGCACTCCGACTTGTTTGCCGAAGCCACTGTTATATATATCATTTGTATTCATAAAATAGAAATATTAAGACTTTTCTCCGACACCGCCTATGTAAAGATCGTACTTAGATTTTTTTTTATGATAATAGCCGACAAACGAGCAGACGAGCCACCTGATGGTAAGAGGTCACCGTCGCCCATGGACAACAGCAAGACCAACGGTATCACGGATGCGTTGTCGACCAGGAAATGAAAAAAAGTAAGAAAGAAAGTACTGACTCTCAAACACCCAGCCCGAACGCAACGAGTCGTTTGGCAGTTGACTCAAGCAAGAGGGTGGTAGCTAACCAGGCAGGCTTCACGGAAAGATAATAATACCCAGTAATAATATTAATGACTTAATAATAATACTGATAATATATTTCTTACGCGAAGCCCTACCACCAAGCAGACTGGCAACACGACCAAATTCTCTGTGAAGCACAATCGGTGAATTCGATCAGCCATTAAAATCATTAACGCAAAAATTATAAAATAAAGTTGTCCTTTGAGTAGGCAAAGGATTTAAATCTTCCCGTTCTTTGAAGAACTTCTTCTGGAACTTTCACAACTACATATTAAAAGATAGTAATTAAACTATATTTGTGCTGTCCCAGGGAGCAGAAGCGTCATAGCTGTTACGATGATGTCCACTATCACCATCTCTGAAGGTTGACAGGATGAAATTCGGAGACATTCAGACCAAGATTGGAAAAATCCCCCGAATAACCGAAAATACAATAGGTTCGACTGATGAAGTGCCTGGTCTTTTCATACTTCGTGGTCGCTGAAGATGCAAGACCGTCGCAAGATTGGCGAACTAGAAATGTAGTGTTGGAGATGCATACTCAAAATCCCGTGGACCGCGCACCAAACCAACGTTTCCAATTCTGAAAGAACTCCACATTAAATAGAGTCTATCGAAAATAGTCTATCGACTGTGCGAATAATACTCCATGGAAGGATTGGTGGTGCAAGGGAAAGTTGTGGGCAAAAGATCAAGTAGATGCTCCCCTACTCGGTGGACAGACCTCATTAAATCAGTGACACACTCAACCTTTAATGATTTCTCTCACTCCGCCAAACATAAAGCCATATGGCAACGCATATTGAAAGAAGCGGTTTGACAAGAAATGAGCGAGACATGACCACGCCACTGTGTCAAAAGTGTACAACTAAGAACATATTTATAACTTGCTTAGTTATTTAAAAATTATGTAAAAAAATAATAGTAACAATTGATTTAATAATAAAAGATAGGAATTTATGTACATGTAACATATCAATACACTATTATCACAGTTGAATGCAAATGGATCCCAGGGCTCCTCAGTATGGGGATGAGGGTAAAAACACTACATTTACAAATATGAGTGGGTATTCCAAAAATCTCACGTTCTGGCCAAATAAAAGGGATGAGATGCCTATATCTATCTCCAGTTGGTAAGAAAGCAAAAAAGTCAATACTTACCTTCAAACATTTGAGACAGAAAGTATGCTGGCAAGGTAACACCCGTGAGGATGTGTCAAGCCTCTCCAAACAGACTGAGCACTCCAGGAGGTCATTGAGCAAGCCCTCATCCATTCCGGTCAGGATCCTGGAACAATTGATAATTCTTTGTTTCAATGTAATATATAAGGATGAATAGGAAGACTGCAAACCTGTTAACTCTCTATAATCATTCTGAAATGAGAGTAGCCTGTATATTATGATATTTCCCAAAACTAGTTCCAGGGTTTCAACAAAAATGTGTTGCTGTCAAATAAGAAGCATTGAATCTACTATCATGATTCTAATTCAACTTTGACATTGGTAAAAAAAAGTGGTAGAAAATGTGTCAATACATATAAATAAATAGTAATACACATTACCCCAGCCTACACAATTGTGACATCACAAATACTGAAAATCAGAGAACAAATATTTATTGGTTACATGAATGTTTACCTTAGCTACAAATCAAAATAAGATCAAGTGTTTGATAAAACACATGCAATTTGCAAATATTTTTAAAAACCGGCAATTTTTGTGGATGCTACGTTTTGGCTGTCAATTTTAATCATATTTTAAAATAACTTTCATATTTATGTATGTTATCAATTTTACAGTTTTATAACCCATAGAATTTTCCATATTATTATTACAATGCTTTGATTTGGATCATGGCTTTGCATTGTGTGACCAAAGGGAATCTTCAAAACAATGAGTCTGTTCGGTGAGAAATCTCCACATCTAGTACAATTTGCCTTCTTGGTATGATTCACTTTGCTCATTGCAATGCATTTTATACTGTAATTTATATTTAATTATGGGTTTGATCTACAAAATAAAATATACATACGATAATAGTACTGTACTATAACTAAATATTACAAACTGTTCCCAAGTCCATAAGTCCACCTAGATGGATTCTACAGGATGTATAAGTGCGATACTTGTTTCAGGATCTCTAACAAGGTTTGATAAACAACATTGCAGATGAGCTCATTATAATATATTTACAACCTGCACTTTTTTCTATGAAATATTACAAAATAACTTTATCAGGTCTGTCATTAAATTATCTTTATTTGATAATCATTACTTTGATATCAAAAGACAAGTGTTTGTTTATATATTTAGTTCAGTTTGTTGTTTTGTTTATGTAACAATACAACAAATAATAAAAATACTGTTTCACTAATATAAACATTCCTGCACACACACTCCTGTATTAAGATACCCTGCATTCTAAATAACTTGAGAACAAGCACCCCTACCGAGGATGAACCCCAAACACTACACTTGACAAACAGGTATAATAAGTAAGAACCATAGAACTCTCAATACAAACCCATTTGGTTATTAAAATTGTATCTAATATAGTGGGAATATCCTCAATATACTCGGAGACTTATGTGTATCATTTTATTGTATACCAAGGAAAATGTAACATTCCTCATTAAATCTTACTTAAAGCCTTAGGTGTATAATATCCAGTAGTATGTTAACTATTTTAACTACTAAACATACATAATAAAGTTAAGTGAGAAAGCTAAGTAAAACAATAATCCAAATTTTGATATAACATATTGTCGCTTTGGTCAGGACGAGTCAACCAACAAAGTCAGCAAGGGTAACAAAGCAACAATTTTTACAGTGGTGAATAGTTAACTGCCAAACTATGTTGTTATACAATACTGTAAATGGTGACAAGAACCAAGTGCAAAACAGAATTAGCTATGAAACTAGCAGAATTACAAAGTATTTTAATTTGGCAATGAGGCAAGAAGCCTATTTTTCTTGTGTGGTTCAATAAAATGCAACAAACAGTTTGGAATAACTAATTCTTATTTTTATTTACAATTGCCATTTAATTGCTCATTATCTCAAAATATTTTATATGTGGGTTGACTCTTTTCACATCCACAGTATCGATATAACACGTCTACCGTTCATAAATTTTCATGAATGTTGCTTCTCTTATGACAACTTTGTAATTAGTGTATTAATGTATGAAGACAGACCCCAGAATATTATATCAAGGTATAGATGTTTAATTAACTTTCTTCTGTTCTGCATCAGTCTAGTGACACTAACATAAAAAAATATTCAAGTGCAATTGTCCTAATAACATTAACAGTTTGATCAATAAGGATCAAATACATGTACTTTGCAATAAGAAATATTCAAATATCACTTAATTCAATGTATTTATTTCTGTACAGTTACCCCCTGTTTTGCATATTAGTAAGACTTATATTATGGCATATTGTTTTATTTTTGTGTTTGTATTATTCGTTAGATTATTCCCATTTCGAAAAAAATATCATAAATAGACATACATTAATATTAGTATGTATACAAATCAATGACTTTATTATTAGACTTATTTTAATTCTATTTCGTTCAACAGTTTAAAAATCACGAAATATGTTTTGTTTTCTACTTTTATAGTTAAAAATATATATATTTTATATATTTATTTATTTTGGTAAGAATTTGTAGGAATATTGCTTATGATAAATTTGAATACATAAAATCGGGACAGAAGACGTCGGAACGTGTCACTTAAATTGTTTTCGAGAACCAAGATAACGTTGGCAGGTTGCCAAAAAACAAAGAAATTTAACGGAAATATTTAACGGTGCATGTTGTATTTACTTTTCATTTACGTATAAATATAAGGAAACAATAAATACAGAACACGAATACTAACACTATTGCTATTACTATGAAAGCTTCTAAAAGATTTCCAACGTTCGATACCAAGTTTTACAATTTCAACTTTTGCGTATATTTGACTAAATCTTTCAACTTTACATATCTAGACAACTCAAAAACGTTGATGACTCACTGAATGTTTTAAATTCCAACGATGTTAGCGGGTATTCGGTCCATTATTGCACATCACGACGAAACAAAACCAGGATACCACCCCGAGATAGGTAGTCACTTAAATTTTTTAATACACCGACGCTCTTCAATGGAACATAACTGCAACAGCACTGCACTTATATGTAATTATTGCACAAATACACTAAAAGTCATCGACAAATGATTATATTATGAGAAATTTTCACTTGTCCACACAAAAACTTAATTCAATTTCACGCACAAATGCCATTCTCGCCGCACTAGCTTTCCTCTCATTCGTTTTGGCTTGGGGGAAGTGGCGCGGGGGAGGTACAAGACAAAGATACTATCGCCTTTCAGGGTGCACAGCACTATACTAAAAAAATATACTAAACCTAGTACGCTTACCAGGAATTTTCTTCTAACGAATTTATTTCTATGCTGTGTCCGGTTTGAAAAAAACTTCGACCATTATTTTTTAAACATTCATGATAATGTGTAATAAAATAAGTTTACGTTTTCAACTAAATCTTATTCATTCTTGCTTAATGTTTGTTTGTAAAAAAGATCGAATATTTTATAATATCGTGGTAAATTTATCCGATAAATTGGCTAACAAAGAAGGGTGGACAAGGACATTAGGTTTTATAAATATTTTTATTTCTCACCAATAACAATTAAGCCATCATGGTGTATTTGAGAATAAATATATTAAAGACGAAAATGATAACTTGAAAATGTCATGTGTTGTCGAAAATATATTGGAAATTAAAATTCTTAATTAAATAATGTTTATTCTAATTTAAAAAAATATTAATAAAATGATTTAGTTATAGAAAGTACCTGTCGCAATAACTCTGTTATGTGGCACGATGCATCTAAAAGACGGGAGATTGATTTGGACAACAATTATTGATGGTGTCTTTAGATTCTATTCTATAAATTGAGTGTATGACGACCCAATAGCTTAGTTGGTAGTGATTCTGTTTGTCGAGCGAGGTTCGATTCCTGGCCGGTGCAGACATTTATCTGACAGATAAATGTTTGTTCTCGGGTCATGGGTGTTTGTGATGTCATATATGTGTATGTCCATGCCACCTGCAAAACAGGGTATCCTACAGCGGGGGTCTGAGTGTGTAAAGACTTAAAAAAAGTGTATTTTTAACTTTATTTATATCTTACAATATTTTATATTTGCTAAAATGAACATTACATACGTTAGCAACATTTATTGGTGTTACCATAAAGTAATAATGTGTTACTCAATTTTTTCAGACGAGCCAGCACGTATCGGTTTCATACAATGTATGTCATATTAAGTTAAGAATCTTAACTATTAATTAATTATCAGAATGATATAAAATGTCAAATATATGTTTAAAAAACATAAACATGTTATAATATGTTGGTGTTTGTTTTAAAGTGAAAACATTAATATAATTAGCGTTATCATACTCTGTGTACATGTATCGAAAAGATCTCAAACTATAATAGATAAAAAAGTGAACATGCATGATGCGATATTCGCGCCTTATGGGCTGTGGTTGATACTTTTCGAAAATGTTTCAAATAAAATAATTACTTCGTAATCAATCTGTTTGTAATTATACGTTTTGTAATATGAAAATGAAATCATTCATTTGAATATATAAAATATGTTCATAGTAAATTAAATAATAAAGTGTACTGGTTTTAATACAACAGTAAATTAAGACAATTTAATAGACGCCATTTGATAGTTCTTATTCATGTACATAAATTATTTTATATGAGCGCATTTTAGTCAAATGGTATAATTATTTACTTTACATTAATAGAGAGAAACTTGCAAACTACAAATCATGTGGAAATAAGTGAAAAATGACTACTTGTTTTCATTGATGTTATTCGCTCCAATAATGGCATTACACCATGAATGCATTTGCCTGTTCCCGCCAAAATTATTACAACTTGCAATCGCACCTCGCGATTTATTCTTTATTTTCTATTAAAGCGCGGCAAACCATTCCTTCGCTTTTTAAACTCCCATCCTTTCTGGCAAGCGCAATTTTATATACCGGTTTCACTCACACATCGCCGAGTTTGAAATAAGAAACAATAAAAAAAAGGAGTTTATTAACAAATAATATCTTCGCAAACAATTATAAACCACACCGCCCAAATCATTCGCGTTAAATTAAATATCACCGCATTACCGCTACAGCTAACCAATACTAGTAACTAAAAGTAAAGTAAAGTATCTCAACGGCATACCATCAAAGGACAAGTTAAGAAGAAAGCAAGATTGGAGACAAGGAGCAGCCATCTAGCCGTCGACGCAGTTAATACGAGTACCATATCAACCCTGCAGATCAGGTTAGTGTGCTTGCCAAACCTCCGAACAACCTTTTACTTCTTCTTCCATACGCAACCTACAGTCCACAAATCGATTTTCCATGGTAATCTAATTCTCGGTTAATTATACTGTTAACCACCTACCAAAATCAAAACGCCCGCATGAACCAGTCTTCTTCTGAGCTTCTGCTGAGCATTCACAACAGATTAAATATAATCTTCAGTCCAAATCTCTTCAAATTGTAGTTGGTGCAGAATCGAACAATTATCGTTACAACGTTGCATCATCGAGAGGTTTGTACTCATAGAGATGTGATAACTTGAAACCATCTATGGTAATTTATGATCTATCTAATCTATGATTGAAACTTTGCTCTACCGACATAAAGTTAATACAACAAACAAAAATTTAGGTTGTCTAAAGAGGACAATGAAAACAATAAATACAATTGTCTTGTTAACAGAAGGTTGTGACAAAATCATTGAGGAGAATTGGATGAGTGTGGTAAAAAAAATTAAAACATTAATAAAAGAAGATTTTAGAGCCCTAAACATAAATAACATTACTGAAAATAATTTAATTATGAACATATGTGGGTGAAAGCAGCACAACCGATGACTTTGAATCTTCATCAGAGATTATTAAATAATTTGTGTTGCATATCTGCAAAACCTTTTTTAGTTATAAACATTAAATTGGCCGATATGTCACCTAATGGTAAGCAGTTAGTGGAAACAATATAACAGAACTTTTTCAATTTGTCATAATATATGGCGAGATGTGTTGTTTTTATCGATTAATATAATAAAAAGTATATTGATGTTAATAAAATAAACACTTTTTGAAAATATGATTGTTTTCTTTTAATTATAACAACTTATTCAAACAAAGTCGGCAAAAA
>DWPT01006316.1:0-11544 GCA_018251895.1 Agathymus mariae mariae
CCTTTGCCTTCGTAGACTACACTGCAAGGATGTAAAATAAGCATAAGCCGATGCTGCGTCAAGCATGGCGAGAATCGATCTAGATTTTTGGACAGTAGTCGTTGAGCTTTATAGGAAGTCGATGAATATTTTATGGTTATCGAAATATTCTCATATTGAACGCTATTCGTCATGGAGGTGTATTATTCAGTACACACCAGGCATCTCACTGGATTATCACACCCTGAGCACGAATGACATAAACGTCAAAGACGGTATGATTACAATATTTTATCATTTATGATCTCCTCAAATAATGGAGTCGACATGTGTTATGTATTCAATAATTCCCGCAGAACATTTCATTATCACGACTTCTATTACAATATTAATGCAAGACGCGCTCAGCCTTCAGTTCGAACGGCGAATGATTGAGCCATTACTAACTGCGAGCTCATTATCATGACCAGACTGTAGGGTCTGACTCATTGCACATTACGTCATCTCGTGGAGGAGCGGTCCATCTGAACTTTTATCATTATACGTCAAAATTGAGGCGATTGACAGTGTTAAGTGAAAATTTATTTTGAAGACGAATAAATAAAGTGGAAGTCATCACCGCATTCTAGCAAATAACTATAATGAAAGAAGTTACAGAAATTGTAATTTTTGTCCATATGGATTCAAAATATAAACAAGTATTTGTACAGTCATTGAAATGCCCAACGATAAATATCTACAGAACAATTTAAAACTTACTTACTTAGATACCTTATCAACCGACGGACTCCGCTCCGACATTAAGATCTAGTGGTCATGTGCCTAGCGATACTAGGAATAATAGATGCCCGCCTAAACCACTACGCGAAAAAATTTACGTAAACGTTATTATGTAAATAAAATTAAAATACGATTATTTAGAAGTCAAAATACTAATATTTCAGTTTAGGAAAACAATATTTAAAAATACATTTGCTACACATTAATTTTTGGGCGACTAACTTTTACGATTTCATGTGTCGCCTGAATCCGTACAAATTGCACACGAGACTTCAAATGGCACTCGTGGATAACGGCCCCGTCCGAGGTAACCTTGTATAACGAATGTAAGGGCACTCGATAATTTTAACAGATCAGGAAAATGGGCTAACAATGTAAACACTTACAGAGGAGCGGCACATATTGTCGGCATTACATTGGCAATCTCGCATGGACACAGGACTACTTCAGAAACTCCTGGTAGGTAAGCACGTATATTCTGACTACTGACCACGCCTGCTTGCGGGGCGTCTGATTCATTGTACACATTACGTGAAGCGGCATGTAATTACCAGTGCCTGCCATCCCAGGCCGCCACGAGTACTGAACCGGTATTGCGTTATGTAACGCTTTTAACAAACATTTGAACACTGACTTGTCGACTATTAAATAAATATCAACTAGTTGAATGTTCCATTGTAATTAACTAACACTATGATAAACTATTAGTGAACGGATTTTACGTCTGTTTAGTTATTACAATGCCATGTAACATATAAGAAGACTAATGTTTACAAATTTAGGTATGTAAGTACCGCTGGTTACTTTTACTTTACGTTAATTATTTTTATGTAAGCTAAGTTCAAATAAACTGTAAGTTTTCATTCATCTTAGGATCACACGTAAATGTTTAATATTAATCCTTAATTTAATCCTTAGTAACGGGAAGTTTGAAAAAAAAAACATAGGTACGTAGTACGAACAAGAGCATATGCCTGCTACATGGAGACATCCAGTGCGACCATGAAATAATTCCGAATGTGCTCTAGCAGCGAGATACCCATTGTGTAATGATGTAATGATGGCGTGAAAGCCGCACACATGACACACGTCATGGCAGTCGCTCTGCTATACTTGGCAATCCTATCATCCTAATCCGCACACCAAACGCGGTAACAAACGGGAACTACAGTGTTTAAAACTTTTTAATAACAACCAACATTAAAAAGATTCGTACTTTCCGATACGATTAAATATACATTTGTATATTGACATTACTTTATCGATATATATTTAGCGGTCAGTCCTAGTTGTTATAGAATACATTCAATGTTAGCCAATTTATCGTCGGCCAATAATAATTGCATAAAAAGTTGCGTGCCACCACTCAACCCGCAGATCGAGGTCACTACATTTTAATTTAATTACGATAATTGGCCATTGTGAGTAACCATACAACGACAAGCTCGTAAGGGGCTGAGTGGTTTTCAATGTTTATGTAACTTACTTTTATTGCGACTCCTCAATTGACAGCATAAATAATGGTATCCTACTAAATTGAAACTCGGCCTTAAACTACACTCCGATGGTGTACATTTGAATCGTACGCCTCAAATATTTTAATTGTCATGGAAATTTACAAAAGAACCACCAATAAATCAAAGTAAAGAGAGAATTATAACTATCCCCATGTGTTTATGTCTAATTCTTTCTGGTAGTTTCTGTACATCTGCACACACAGTTCTATTAATTTTTTCCTACTCAAAACTTATAGCAAACATAAATATGGTATAACATGAATGATATCAAATGGCGCATAATAACAGATTGTGTATTAAACAATACACACTCAGCCAGCTTTACCTAACAATATTTATGTTGCTAATTCATGAATGTACATACCATTTAATTAATAAGTTCACACAATAAACAGATTATTAGGTAATAAAGTGTATTATTGAGTCATAATATCCATGACCAATTTTCAACATTTACTTGACAGCTAGAAAAATTTAAAACAGGTCGGATTTGGCAAGCTAATGAGAGCTGCAATATTCGATATTCAGTTGCCACTGTCCAATAATGATTAATGAATCTCTACTACAGCTATCCCTTATTGAAGTTGGTCACGGGTGCATTACTGATTCTCCTTAATGATCCCCTATTATTTTTGTGTGGCCCTCATTTTTCTGCCACTGTACATCAATAATACTTATATAGTTCAGCATTGGTCAACACATTGTCTATCTGCCTGTGTGTGGTATGCTGAACGAAATGCTACTATTAAAAAAATAGTTTTTCATGTTTTTTTTGGAGATGGTAACAAATTATAATGATTTAGTTGATAGTATCAGGCTCTACTTTGCAAAATTTCATTGATTATAAATTAGTATTAATTTACTTTGCAACAATCCACAAGCAAAATGTATGATGGTATATACTTCTATACATGCATAGAACCTCCCTCACTCCGACAAAGGAAAACATGCATTTGGGAAATCATACTTTTATTTATCATTGTGCTTGCAGATAGTTGCAAAGTAAATTAATACTGATTTAATAACGATGTATTAATTTCATTTCGGTGGACAAAAAAATTATGGATCACAACAACTTCTGTTACATTAAAATTGTTTATAGGGTACTCTAAAATACACTCACACAGGCAACTCCTTTTCAGTCAAAGTACTGAGTTCTGCTAGCTTATATTGTTTCAGTGCTTCATCATATGCCCCACAGGCATAGTTCAATTTCCCCAGCAAAAGATGAGCATCTAAAGCCACACCGGCCTTCTTCCCTGCCTCGTCTGTGGCCAGCGTCAAGTACCCCCTGGCTTCCGAGAGCTCTCTCTGAGCTCTTTCTATGTTATCTTTGATTGGGGGCCATTCATCGAGGTAGGCTTCGAGTTTGCCCTCACCAATGAGAAAATGTGCTAGACTTTCTGATGAATAATAAAAGAATAAATTAGGCAAAGTATTCAAATATAACTGTTACAATATAAGGAGTTAACTATATATAATATAATTGTTGTTATTATAATTGTTGGTGTGTTTCTTAACTTCTGAGTAGCTCAATAGATTGTATGAATATGATCTCAACTTATGAAAATGTTTAAGTGAGAGGATCACTCATAAGTATGTTGTTGTCCAGTAGCACTGAAGAAATTGATATACTGACTATCATTTTAATACAGTACTGAACCACAGTACAGTACCAATACTTTATACTGGTTTTACAGATGTAACACTCAAACAAGCATCTTAGATTTCATATCACATGCACATAATCAACATTATCCATAGTAACTAGCTATGTTTTAACTCTCGATTGACATATAAATAATACTACATTTAAATAGTATTTTAGTTTCATAATAAACTATATTATGGTAATCTTACACACATTACAGTAACACACACACATAATATGGAGAAGTAAAAATATGTGATACAATATATTATTGTATTTATTACATATCACTATTTCTAGGGCAGTTGTGTGAAGTAAAGCAGAAATTGGACTTTGGGATCGATTAACCTTATTCAGTTGAAGTTCGGTGACATACTGGTAGTTTAATCTGAATATGGATTATTTATATTACTTGTTAATAGGTTGGACTGGATCAAAGATACATTGATATTAACAATTTTGATAAATTAAAAGTAACAATACTTAGATGTATGGACGTTAAAAAAGTGTTTTAAATGAATAAAACTACATGTGAAAAGGAAAAACTTTGGTATAAATATTCATATATTTCCCTTTCATTTTAACCGATGACATCATTTTTTGTTCATCCAATGTATAATAATATGTTATATATTGAACTGCCATATGTTGATACTACACTATGTATTAGAAAAAACTTTAAAGCGCTCAGCAAATTATTATGATATTGATAAGTCATTAGTGACTAATAACATGTTGTTACAACAGATGGTCACTTGCATTGGAACATACTAGTGGCCTGTTACAGAAAGGGCGGGATCTGACAGTGGTACTGACCATGCTGTGGTGATCTAGCCTTAAGCTGCTGTGCTAAGTCTACTGCCTTCTTCCAATTCGACTCCTCTCTGCTTTTCTCGATCTCAGTCTCATAAGTCCGCACGGCATTCTTGCTTCTCGATGTCATTGTAACTCGAGGACACTAGCTGGATGTCAGACCATTCGGACCAATTCACTCGGACATTGCAAAACCCTCACAAATTGCGAGAGAATCTCCAGCAGCTGAAGGCCAAATCTGACAGTTCTACGGTCTGACCATAAGTTCTGGCGTTTTTGACACATAGTCATATAATGACATTCAAAGTTTGAATGGTATAATTAAATTTACTATTGTTTCATAAAAATCAGTTAATTTAAATATAACGTTTATAATATATAACATATAAAATGAATTTATTCAAATTATATTCTTAATTTAAAGTAACAAGAGATAAGAAATGATGATGTATAAGCTAGCTTTGTAAACGTAACATTGTTTTAAGTTCTACATATTGCAATAGATGGCGCTAGCGGTAAAAACTCAGCCTATATTTTATTAAGCACATAAATTCGCCCTAGTTAATAATACAAAATTAGACAAAAACTACCTTTAATTATACGACCATGCTAACATTTCCCCTAATCAAATACATTACATATTACACTACAATTTCATCTGCCTTCAAACTGTTAGTTGGATTCGTGATCACACCCACATCTGTCTCATTATCGGACTCGGGTTTTATCTCATAATGTGGAACATAAAAGCTATAGTCTACCAGATTGACTACGTGAGAAAATGAGAATATTATGAAAAATATATGCATATTTAAGCGTGATGTTTTTCTTTACGAGACCAATTAATGGTTATATTTTCCGAAATTTATTTATTAATTCATTTAGAAGAAAATTTGACATTGAACTCTAATACCAAAGCGAGATAAGATTTTTTTTTACATAGTACTCAATACGACAATTGATGACAAATGATTGACTTGACCTAATGGTAAGTGTTAATGAAATCTAAAAATGATCTCTTGAAAACTACATACATTTTTTATTTTATTTTATGTATATATAAATTGTTATTTGTAGTCATTACAATAAATAAATATCTTTACTAACCACTAAAACAACAAAAACAGGTAAACATTAAGGGTTTAACAAAAAACAAACAATATTTTGGTACGGGTACAATTTATAAATAAGTATAACAATTCTTTCTCTAATATAAATTTAATTGAATTTATTTAAAAAAATATTGGCTGCTGTACAAAGTCCTGTACTTATTTCATAGTACATATAAGTATTTTAACCTAATACCTACCTACGGAGAGCAACTTCGTTATTAGAAGAATTCATTGAGAAATTTTCTAAAAGACCAACAAATCCACAAAGACCGGACCATTTCAACTTTTCGAGTTTAAGTTTAAGAAAGCTAATGAAATTGCCGACCCTCCGCTGAAACAGAAGTAAATAACCTCATGTACCGGCTTCATGTGAAAACTTGAGGTCCATCGCAGGAGGATGTCCAATAAAGTTTTATCGTTATCTAATCCGAAATTATGTTGTAACTTTTATTGAGGGTATAAGCGTAAAAGTAAGGCTATTTTTCCATTTCCTGAACGTGGTGGTCGGTGGTTGACGGTGTGGTGACAGGTCGGGACGTCGCTTTGCGCGCTGTCGCCGGGTGACACAGTCACAAGGTCGCTTCGACCTTTAATGATGATCTAAATAGCTAGAGATTGCTGCGAGCGATAAGCCGGTGATAGGAAATTGCAAATTTAAACATAAATTAATAATTTTATCATGTTTGCTCGCAAAAAAAGCTGTTGCCGTTTCCTTATTGGATTGCGAGTAGAAATTGAAGGCGATTGCATAATTTTTTGTTTATGTAGTTTTATCATCAAACAGACCCGTAAACTACGAGATAACTCGCTAGTATGTGTTCGGTTTGCCACTAACACAAATTCTGTTGCTGATTTAAATCAATGTTCAGTGTGTCTACGTCACTAAGGACTCTCGGCAATCTTCGTACATTGTGATTTGTGTGTCTTCGTGTCGATGTGTTCCTGTTATCTTATTATTTTCGTAAGATCGAAAACCAAATGGCAAGTGGTCACCGCCGGTCGGCCGGTCGGTTAAAAATCAACCTACACACTACATATTACATTTTATCTATTAGCAATTGCATCTCTGTAATATGTTAAAGTACACTATTCTACACTAATTTAAAACGTTGATTTAAATAAAACGTTCTCGTGTAACTTTACAATGTACTCTCTTTTATTCCTTTGTACATCACAAAATGCACCGTCATTTGGCACGGCGGTAGAAGTACCAGTAAGATAGTTATTCAGATGAGCTCAATATGCGCGCAGCACCCCGCATTAAGAATAACTTTTATCGCCCACTTGCTATTCTACTGTTTAACTGGAGATGAATATTTTCATTGTGAAAATCCTACATAGCTACCTCAGAATTCGGATACGAACAAAGCTTTTTACATTATACCCGCAGAATGGGTTACTTAATCAAATATGTGTTTTAATTTATAGTATGGAATAGTCGACCTTGAACATGTTGAGCACAACGGACTTAGTAACTACGGGGGCTGCTATTGACGTATCCAGTATAACTAAGAGAAGTAATCGTATTCGTATTCGCTATTTAGGTCGATGCACTTTTGTATACGTCGAAACCAATTTTCATCGCACTTCAACCACTCTGATTGAGGAATCTCGAAATCGTGCATTTCGAACGCATCAACGGAGTCATCTCGGCTCGAAAAACGTTGACCCCGCAATTTATTCGTCACGTTTGGAATTATAATCATTAGGAATATAAATCATTACGTGTCAAATCGGAATTGCAGGCGGATGACCCGTTAGTTCGATCTTTTGACCTTTCAAAACTGTATTATTTCAGCGGAGCTGTGACAACTAGCACTGTCATGATGGAGAAAGTTTCCACGTTGTCGGTTGGTCTTTCTTTTTTCTTCGAAGACTTCTGGCAAACAAATAGTCGTGTACAATTCACAATTCACCGTTTTACGATTCTCTGACGGCATTGTTGCCACATGTCCATTTATACCAAGAAAACAGGAGACAATTTGTTTCAAAGTGCTTTTTTGCACGAATAACTTTTGCCAGGTTTGGTGAGCTCGGAACAACCACACCGTTGATTGCTGTTAAGTTTCAGGGTCCTAAGCATACATCCAAGAATTATCACCTGTGTATATATAATAAACAGCTTACTTAACTTGTCTGGAATCCAACGCAATTTTTTTTACAGTCAAATGTTCGTGTAATATTTTACGTATGCTGGTCATACTCACGAGTGACGTTCCTATCTCGCTGTATGTAACATGACGGTCTTGCATTATCATTTCTCGCACAGCATCGATGTTTTATGGTACAACAACTGATTTAGGACGACCGTCATAATTTTCATCCGTGAGCATCGACCGCCCATGATTCAACTCACTAAACTAGTGATATACAGTGCTTTTTAATGATGATTTATTTCCAAACGATCATGTATATTGGACATAATCGAAACATTGTTATTAGTATTGATGATCGATTATAGTTAGTTTTGTTCGTTTTGTTCTCATAATCGAATAACGTTAGTAACGAATTTGTATTAGAAATCCATAGATAAGTCGTGCCTGAGATATGTACATATCTTCAGAATATTAACAAAGTTCTATTTAAAGACATAATTAATATTTTGATCAATCAGTTTTATAATAAAATCAAATCACTGAAGCTAGTGACTACAAAACGGTAGTGGGCGATTATGAGATAATTATACTAAGTAGTTAATAAAATGTTCGATTATGAAGATATCTCGATTATATGATTTGAAACTGATAAAATCGCGGACATTTTAAGTGTAACGGGTACTCACGATTTTTCAATTTTTTACCAAATACTTCGACAGAGCTATATAGATGGACACAGCGAAACTGCGGTGACGGGGAGAAGCTTGATAGTTCTCACTCGACAGACACTGAGGACAGTTGAGCCCGTCAACCTCAGCCGTACTTCGTTTTGCGTTCGTGGGTGCCGTATCACGACACACAACACTAACGACTAGCTAATTAACTAACTAAAAAACCCGAAAAAAATGTGAGTACCCGTTACAGTTAAAATTGATAACAGTCATTAGTTAATATCGAGATCATTGTTAGTATTATAGTGTTAGTGTTAGCATTATTATAGTGTCAGTGTTAGCATTATTAATAGCTTAGTAATTATTCATTTGTTGTGCATATCCCTCGGAAAGAGTCAGACGTGAGATACGGTAAACGTTTGCATACAAACATTTTGCTTACAAATAAACGAACGAATCACAGAAATATATGTACATTAATTAAACGGAATGTAAAACTTAGCTTGCAATCGGACATTAATTAATTCACACTAATATCAGTTGTTTATTTTTATAACACACAGTGTATAAACTAATACAACTGTTCACTCTGAAATTAAAACAATCCTAAAAACTAAGTGGTAGATGCTTAAAAAGAAAGGTGCTAGTTACAGACAAAATTTGATGACTGACGGCACGTACAGGAGATAGTTTGCTTGGAAATCAGCAGAATCGAAACTGAATATTTATTCTGTGATTTCGATGATATCTCTGGAGCTTTTCCAACAACATAAGATATGTAATACCAATCTGCTCTGATTTTGATTACCTCGGTTTGTTAATCCAGCGTGACGGGGAATTACATAGGGATATATAACGTAGAATTATCGCAGTATGGCAGAAGCGGAGACAAGTTAGCAGCACTACGTGCAAGCCGGGAAGTACGTTTACAATAGGAGGCAAGATTTACAATTCTGTCATAAAACAGAAGAAAGCGATGACAACGATTGTGAATGGATACAGAGCGAGAGGACGGCCCAAGAAATGGTGGATGGATTGTATTAAGAGTGAGATGAATGAGGTGGGACTGGACACAAGTATGACAGATAAGCGCGATTAATGAAAGAAACAGACATACTGCGCCGACGTCCGATGATTTTGAGACTCACTTATATTTAATAAACGCTATTGTAAGGAGATGCCACCACAACATACAATAACAACATACAACAACAACAATATAACAACCATACGTTTTACTCAATACCATGAGGTTACAAATTAATGACAATTGTTAAATCTAAAGATTAGTATAAATATTGATAATAAAATTAAAAAAATATCCTTTCATACAAATACCCTCCACACCGTTGGGAAGGACCCCCTTTGCAATTGTTCTTATATATCGCTTGTAGTAAGGAATGTCATCAGAAACACCGTTTGTAAGTGTTGCTAGCCTAAGAAACACTATTTTTCTCGAAGCAACATGCTTCATACTAAAATTTACGAGCGTATGATCGCTTCAGTACTTTAAAAACATAAATATATTTTGTAACTTTTTCGTGCAGTGCTTTGTCATTACGTCTATACACTTACTACGTTCATAAATTAAAAGAAAATTGTATCTCCCATTCAGCCACCAGATGTCGCTTTCATCTCTCAAAGATTCAAATTCTATCAATGCCGTCTCTGTTACCAAATTGCAGATCGGTACTTGCAAACCAATTTCGCAGGGGCACCGCGCCCCGCACAACGCGCCCTCGCCCCGCTATTCCTGCCCCGACATTGACCCGATGCAGGTGCGTCATTCATGCCCAGCCCGATCCTCCCCGAGTCAGGCCGAGCCAGGCCGACAGCTACATATCCGTAGCTGGTACGGAGTGACGAGATTTGCAATGTTAATCGATTGACAATCGAACCTCGAATTATAGATGTGAGGTGGTACCGATAGCTAGCTATGTATCTAGGGCACATGTACTAGAGGACCGTTTTTATATGAACTGTAAACTAAATAATGATAACAAGAATAAACGTTCACACACTCACCAATCCAGCATGAGGATTCCCTGTGTTGCAGGTGGCATAAACATACACAAATATAACATCACAATCACCCATGAACCGAGAACAAACATTTATCTGTCACATAAAGGTCTGCCCTGACCGGGAATCGATCCCGGGATCCCTCGCTAGGTAGGCAGGGCCACTACCAACTGGACTAAAGGTAAATCTCTCTTATACATATATACTGTTGAGAACATAGTCCGTTATGATGTCCAAGTATACCTAAGTAGGGATTAGCAGGGTTCACACACTTTGAGAACATCTTGGACAACTGTTATTTTATTCTTACCTTGCTAGGTTCAATAAGAAAAATAAATATAAATATGTATATTTTGTGTCAATAGTATAGATAAAACTGCTTTGCATTCTTTTCTCTTCATCTTCATGTCGGTAGCTGAACAAAAGCGGCAGGTGAATGGTTCCTCATTAAAAAAAATACCGATTATTTAGGCAACTATGTAGGAAAATACGAGGCTCTCAGACGGTCGGCAGGGTGGTAAGAATGCGGCAAACGTGACAGAGCGAAACACTGCGGCGAGGTAATGCGATTACTGACTCCCCATTCGCCACTCGACCAACGACGGGGGACGGGCGGCAAGCCACGGGCGACTCTCGCAATGAGATAAGACAAGTACCTAATGAGGATCAGTCACTTCAGCTGGTAATTTTTTTTTTTTATATATCAATAGCCGACAAACGAGCAGACTAGTCACCTGATGGTAAGTGGTCATCGTCGCCCATGGACATCAGCAAGCCCAAAGGTATCACTGATGCGTTGTCGGCTAGGAAATGAGAAGGTAAGAAAAAAAGAAAGCACTGGCTCTCAAGCCCCCAGCCGGAACACGACGAGTCGCTTGGCGGCTGACTCAAGCAGGAGGGTGG
>DWPT01006317.1:0-11543 GCA_018251895.1 Agathymus mariae mariae
CTCTGAATTGGATTATTGTGTTAATAGCTTAAATTTTATTATAATTTCGTTTTGAGGTGATTCATTATGATGGATTGATTCATCTTCTACTACAGTTATATTAAACTCTTTGTCAACAATAATTATTTTCTAGTTTTTAGTTTGATCGGCAATAAAAGCGTGTTTTTTTAGTTTTTTAAACTATAATTTATTTTTTTATGCGTCATATCTACTGGTCATACCTTAAAATTCGTGTTTTACTTCATATAAATTAACTGATTAACAATTAATTAACTGAAGATCATTACGCTAATGGACATCAACGCACGTGGTTCAATGTTGTTTTTACATGTACAATTTAGGGAACTATCGATCGCTAACATGTTGCTATTTTAAAACTTCAATCTATAATTAATGCCTTAATAATCTACATTCAAATTTGTTTCCAGTTTCATATCTACAGTATCTACCATAACTACAGCAATTAAAGGGGCTATAATAGAACAGTGACAAATTGATAAATCATTTTGATTTTTAAATATTCTCTTGTTTCCACAATAGCATAAACATTATTATTTTCCTGTTTTCCACGCAGTTTTTTGCCATTCACATCATCGAAAGTGTAATATTGCCGCAACATCTACCAACACGGGAGAGAAACTCGGAAAAGTTTCATCTAACATCTGTGTTGGAGATGGTCTCAATTGGTCGTACTAGACCAAGTATGTTTGGCTGCATTGTTTTATAATATACGAATATCACAGCTCATTGTCAAAGAGTAAGACAATATTAAATACGCTCTTAATCAATCAATTCAATTTTGTTATTGCTTAAATGTGAATGCAAATCATGAATTGGGTTCTCCCGATTTTTCTGTTTTTACCATTTTACCCTACTATTTTGCATAAATGGTGCTTGAACTAACAATAATTTTTTGCTTGCTTTAATATTATTGTTATTTTCACAACGTCTAAAACAGTAGGTAATTATGACAATTGCGGGCATTTAAAAATACTACTTTCGGATAAATCCGACCCACGTGGGTCCTTAGCTTTACCCACACTAGATATCATAAACTCATATTATATTTTTTATAACATTGCGAAACAATATTTAAAAACCAACACCAGACCGAAACTTATACTTTTTATGGAACTGATAATTGAAACACATCTCTCGTCACTAAACGATTTATTAATAAATTTCTCTCACGCTCTCATACAATAAGTAATACTTATTATAACAACATAACGTATTATTTATACATATCTAAAGTTACGTACAGTTAGTTATGACTTAAGCCGTCAATGGCACTTTTCCATAAAACTCCATGGATAAATCTTACATAGATAAACGCATGTAACAATTATTCAGGAAGTGAAAGTCACAATCTATCTCTATTAATTCTCAAATTAAAATAATTATTCAATCATGACATTTTAAATAACAATTATGATTTCCAATTTCATATGAATAATATCCAAAAATCAATCATTAAAATAATTTATGTTACGAAAACTTTAAACAAAGTACTACCCAATATGGTAAACAAAGTACTATCCAATATGGTGTCCTGTTTAAACTCGAACGTGATTGGTTGGTTCGAGAGGGTGCGTTGTGATTGGTCAACGCTGTCAGCAATTGCAGGATTTCCCGCCGCCACCGGCCCGGCTGTTTTCGCCGTTGGCGATTTTATGTTCTAGTGGAAATTTATCACCGTCCTTGTCGTTGCTGTGTAGTAATTTGTCATTTAGAAGAATCTGGAAGAAAGAAAACAGAATAACTGAATAGTTTTTTGGGCATTATATCATAACTACACTCTATACAAATCCATATCAATGCCGTATTGGTATATGGAATATGTTTTGGAAATTTTATTATAGGTAGATTTTTTGTATCGATATGGAGAACCAAACATATATTTTTTTTGTCTGTCTGTCTTTTTGTAGACTCTAATAATCGAATAGTAATACTTATATTGGACATAATGTAATACTTTACACCCAGGAAATGGATTTGTTTCCGCGGAATTCATAATGCAAAGCGAGGACGGGTTACAAATGTACAATACGCGCGCGGAAAGTTTGCCGATGACTTCATAATGTCACTTTACGATGCAGCTTTACTGATAGTCACACTTGGTGCACTTGGCAGTACACTGCAGTTTTTTCGCAAAGAAATATTATTGCAGCGTTCGTGGACCGTGATGTATGGTCGTCGTCTGGGCCATCCCTATCAGATTCTGAAAATCTGTCCGCCCTGACCGAACGCACGGTTACGCTTTGTGAAACGAACTACAACCGAAATGTATGCATCTGTGGAACGGCCATTTCGTTGTTATACGTTCCGTCGTGTAAAAAGAACGTGGGCGAAATACCTGCGCAGTGAGCGATTTACAGGCTAAGGGTCATAGCACACATATCAATTCTGAAAGGGATCGTCACCGCATCAACTCGAGTAGTCCAGCATTATTTGTATAAAACTACCTATTGCAACGCACACTAGCCGGAATAGTATAATAATCACCTCGCTTCGGGACAACTCACAAACCGCTGTGCGGCTCGAGCTTATACGTGGACGATCCCCTTCAGAGTTGATATGTGTGCTATGACCCTAAATTAGTGATATCGGGTGAAGCGCGGCGGGGGAATAGTCTATGCCGTCGCGCTATTGGTCCCTCTCAGCCCTTCAGTCGACTACAATCGCGTACAAAAATTGTTTGCATCGTAGTTTTACATAGAAAAGAAAGAAAAATAATTAATAATGTAAATTTTTTTATAAAGAAAAAAGGTATTTTGAGGTATACAATTCAATTAAACAATGTCAAAACCCTAATTGTACTCCTTGATAAAACTGCATAAAGATCAATTCAAAACTAAACATTTGTGTATCGTAAAGGACGCAACTATCTCATCTTGCTAATATTGGAGTGAGACATAGCAAATACAAAACACTGCCATACAACTTACAGTTTTATCGATGTTTCGTTGCTGTATGCTAAAGGCGTAAAGGCGTAAACAGACGAGGTCAGTACGCGGTCCGTGGAAATGGGAGGAGTCATCATCGAGAAAGCTTCTGCACTCGGTTCATAAGATGATATCGAAGAAATTAAAATTATAGATAGTAATGTCGTATATTCTCAACTATGCAAAGAAAAATTCGTTACTCCAAGCTTGGAGGGCGTCAATATTGACAAAATTATGACATTTGTTAAACCTATAAAAGCTGTATTTATGAATTTTATGGTTCATTAAAATTGAAATTCGATGTCCTTTAATCATTTAGGCATTGAGTAAATACACTTATGCAGGTGATACTTTGTTTTTACCGTTTCGAAAAAATGCTCAACCGTTCTGAAAAAGAAACTTGTCGGCACATCTTTTAAATTCTTTGCACGGTAAGTGAAGATGTCTTTTTTTTCTCGCTTTTTGTTAACTATAAATTACGTAGATTATATTACATTTATTCACAGACATCTATTTACAACATTCTGCAACAATTTCTGATGATATTCTTGAGGTTGTAGCGTACCAAATATGCCCTATTATTGCGTTATGTTTTAACATAGTAAGACAGAGCCTCTTTGTTTTACACTGTATTGTAATATCAACAAAAATAGGTGGGCCATTTTTGGCTGGTACTCAATTATTTTACAAGATTAGTTCGTGCTCCGAAGGCGTTACCATACCCGCGAGGTTGTCGCCTTATGTCACAATATTGTGCAACCAGAGCGACCAACACCAACGGAAGATCATTGGACGGTAGGCGGATGATGTTAACTCTTAAATTATACGGTCAATGAAGTGGCTAAAGAATATGTATTTCGGCTAATGGTCGTATTCTACCATAATCGTTAAATAACGCTCTGCTACCACAAAAGTTCGTCAGCAGTTACCAAAGAAAACAAAGAATAAACGGTTGACAAACACGTGGTGTAAGTGGCGTCGATCTATTTTCCGTTGCCTATTTATGTGTATAGACTTTTCTGGTAAATTCTGGGGGAAATCACAATCCACAACCAAACTTGGACATCATTTTATAATAAATAATGACACTAAAAACAAATTTGGAAAAATAGAATTACACCATACTGCTCATTAAATAATACAATAAATAGTATAATTAAAAGTCAGATACTACGAAAACGGAATGGAATCTTCCAAATGTTAGTTAATGTAATCTATCTCACAATCGACTTCATTTGAATATATTTTTAACAAATTCTCACATTACAAGTCTGGCTGGTGTTGCTACAGCCTTAAGGTTAATATTTATTTAACAGCGCGCTATCGGACAAACAACTGAGTACCTTGGTTGTACGAGTTCAAGAATTTTATCAGTTTGAAACTGGTTTTAGTGTCATCGTCACTTTAAATTTAACCCACATTAAAAACAATTTATTCCGTGTTACGAAGGTTTCTACATTATTTTAAATGAACAGCGTGTTATTGGTCAAACTTATTTCAAAATTGTTTGATCAGCAACAATCTATTAAGTTAATGAAAGGCAGCGCCACTAAAAATGAAACCGTGTTTATTAACTATTTATATTCGTATGGTTTTTATTGATTCTATGTAATTGGACAACTAACGAGGAAGCCATCTGATAGTAAGTGGTCATCGTCGTACATACCGAAGGAAAATGGCGCGAGAGGCGCACTATACTTAACGGTCAATTTAAGAAGGATATCTAGCCAGGCGGAAAAAATATCCTACCACCATGCAAGTACCATTGGTATTAAATAGATAGTGCAGAGCCCAGCGACCTTCAACAGGCGGAACCTTTCTCCATAGCCTCGTCCGTTGCTCAGTTGGGTGCACCACGATCAGCGAAGGTTGACTGGGGCTCAAGGGTAGATCGTGCCACTTACACACTTATAATGGATAATAAAGCCCTTTAACACTAGATTTTACAACACTACAATTTGGTAACAGGTTTCTAAAAGTAATAACGTTTTCGGCTCTAGTACAGGGTTACTATTTGCCCTACTTTTACTAATACAGGTGGTATAGTGGTCGAAGCCGCTGTTGATAATCGGTATCATAAGCTGGATTAGTAAATTGATAGGGCATTGGAGTTACGGTAATCTCTTAATTACATTAGGGTTTCGACACCTTCAAATAAAGCTATTTACTGATCCTTTTGTCGCTGACATTAGTAGCCAAGACTGGTAATTTAATCAAGAATTAATATTGTTACGAAAATTGTATATTTCTATAATGAATTGAGAAGCTCTTTGTATTTTAACAATAAAACTATTATGGAGGTCAATGGTCTATTAGCAACTTTTTACTTACAAGCAATGACATTCTGTACGTAATTTACCAGCCATCGAACAAAATCCGCCACAATGCTTCCGTGGGTATTATTGTAGCTCCTAGCGACTCAAGGGGTCGGAATTTCTGATGTTGTCTGAATGCTTCCGACGTGGCTTAACGAGTTACCGATCGCACCAGACAGCACTCGATCGAACTACGATTGGAACAAGGTATAAGCGTCTGACAAACGTGTTAACTTAGCTACATAATCCTCACCTTATTGACCAAAGACCTGGCGGCCTCCTCTATATTGATGTTCTCCTTGGCGGACGTCTCGAACCAGCCGGCGAAGCCCTTCTCGCGGCAGTAGTCGTCCATCTTGGTCGGTGAGTTCACAATACCTTCCTTCTGCTGGTCACACTGTTGGACAACACAGGGAATTCTACAGATATTCTTGTAATAAATATATACTTTAGTCGCTATTAAATATTTGGGTTATCACGTTTGGATATCACATTATAAATAAGTATAATTTTCACGTCGCAGGAGGCATCAACTCTTTTAAATCTCCACGACCGAAAAGGAAGAACTCATCGTCAGTAAATATCAACGTTTTTGTCTTAAAATTTTCCAAACGGGAAGAAGAAGGTGTGATGGTAAGCTTTTACACTGCCCGTGGACAAACTCAGCACAAGACGCATCAATGCGCTACCAGCCAAAACATAATCGAGAAACGGTCTTGAATCTTGTGTATGGAGTGAAGAAATAAATAATATATTAAACTACCCACTGCAGTTATTAATTATATTACTATCCCCTCGTTGTAATTACTCGGAAGCACGAGTTGCACTAAAATATCAGGCAGGTGTAGCTGGCCCACGCCTAATGTCTAAATGCGAATCATTTCTGTTTTGATGTTGATGCAATTCGCAAGTTCACTAATTATGTATATTCCTATATGTACTGCAATCTTAAGATAGAATAGATAAGTTTTTCTTTCGTTCATTCTTAACCTTCATTATAAGGGCCAAACTTATGACGTAAGAATAAACACGAGTGCCCATATATCTTTATTCTGTATATATTAAAGACACACTTGTCTTTAAATTATCGTTTTGTTCAAAACCAACTGACGTTTTGTCGAGTAATCGTCTATCAATCAAAATATGTCAAAACCCAACAGATTTGATTTAATGTTACTAGTTGAGCGAAGACAACTTACAATTTGTTATTATGGTAGGAAGGCCAACTAATGAGTGAGTTCACTAAAGCGTTGTCAAAGTTGTTTATAATATTTTTTAGTATCTTCGGGGTACAATTATTTCGTTAGAACAATATATCATGAACCTCATTACCTAGATCATCGATGACCCTCTTTCTTGTTGATAAGATTACATTCGTCATCGGTAAAGACATTAACGTGGCAATTAAAAGTTTCCTCGGGTCATGAGTGAATGTTACGTCTCATTTGTGGATGTCCATGAGGTAAGTTATCCGCAATGTTCAACATTAAGGTTATTAAGTTCTTTTCCGATATTATTAATTAATTTATTATTGAAATTTATTTCTGTAGATTTATGAAATTTTTGTCTGATATTGGGACATTAATTAACTATGATTTGTTGTTGCCTATACGAAAGCCTTCATAAAGCTTGCGGAGATATAAAGAAATTACAAAACAATCCAATACCTGTTCTTCTTGTAAAACTTTCAATATCATATTAAACATAATTTGAAATAAAAATATTATTTGTTATTAACAATCCACATATATCCCGAGTTTACCTTTTCTAGATATAATGACAGGTCGGCTCGCGATCCCCTGTCTAACATAGATCCTTTTTGATAAATATTGCTTGCAAAGCTATATAATCCAGTCGAGGAAAACGATGATGGCCTTTGCAAAAATTAATTAATTGCCATTCCCACTTACCACAGGGTGATCCACGGGCTATTAACTTAAAAAAGTGATACAATTATCTTCTCAATTGCTTCAATCCCAATCTATTGGTAAACCTACCGTCATAGTAAGCTTATGCCACAACAATATCTTGTGTATACAAGTAATTAAACTCATCCATCAACTTTCCGTGGACAACTGCTAAACCCGAGGCCTTCCCTCATTGGCACCACTCTAACTAGTTCTGAATCCGCTCAAAACAACGGATACCCGTTATCCCTTTACATCATCCGTTCGTCTGGTCCTTGTACTTAGGCGTCGACCCCGCTCAAGAACTTACCTTCATAACATCTTTTTTCCATTAGTGCGAATTATTATACTTAACATAATGCACTGTAATTTACAATTAGCTATTAATTAGTTTGGTCGTGACCACATACCCACGAAATTGGATCTAAATATCAGCGTCCCAAACGCAAAAGACACCATGAGTTCCCGTATCACATTGAAAATATTGTCGATCATGTATCGCACCTTATTGGCCAGCAATATGCAGGGTATGGGCGATCCGTCAGGCAGCTGCACCTTCGTATCGAGATCGTTCTTCCACTTGACTACCGCGTCGAAGGTGGCGACGCGCGACACGTCGAACACTATGAACGCGCCCACCGCCTCTTTGTAGTACACGCGGGTCATGTTGCCGAAACGCTCTTGACCTATAAGTCAAATAGAACTTAGCCAACATTGATATCCGATGTCTTAATGTATTAATTATCTTATGCCGTTAAACTAATTAATGCATAGTATTATTTATCTTGTTTACTAAAATGAACACTGTTCTTTTAAAAACTAAAACTCTAAAACTCTTCTTATATTCTACAGAAGATAATTTTTTCCATATATATTCGAGTAAGTAAAGTATTAGTATTCGTAGGCATTTTTTCCAAAAAGGCACAGAAGATTGCGTTCCTTTATGTGGGTAACTATAGTAGGTCGCATTACTATCAAAAGTTTATAACAGTGATGTTACTTCGAGGCGAGAAATGTATAGCCGTGAAAGCAGCGCGCTTCTCTTAAACAATTTGATTCATCTATACATTAAAACTTTTCGGGAACACAATGTCTTGCTATTCGACCAAAACGCATTTTAGAATCGCACCCGTGACAATAAACTGATTCTGAACGAAGCTTAGAAGTATAACGCGATTCAATAATAGGACATAGGACCTAGAAGATTGCAGTTCTTGCAGTCCAGTTACTCACGAGATTTGTAACTGAAGAGGCTCGGGTTCAATTCTAAGGTAGACATTTATGTGACACAAACGTTTGTTCCCTGATCTTGCTTGTTTATGATGCCTTATTTGTGGAATTCTTGTGCCACTCAACACCACAGAAAATTTGACTATGTATATATATCTTAGTATGTGATCGTTCCGTAATTAAAATACCTTTGGGCAACAAATCAAACGGGAATCATTAACAGCAACGAGAGGAACAATAGACAGTATATAATCATAAGAGACAAGAACATCCACGAAAAAAACAATCCCATATCGTCCATCTTCGGATGCTGTCAATATTGACGTCAGTTGATTGACGTTAAAAATGGCTTTCTTCTCTATATCCTAGCTTTAATTGATGCCATTCACAATCCCGCGCAGCGCCGAATGGTTTATGGTAGGTACATTGTTAAAGATATGGAATGTAAAACAATATTTTTTTGTAGTTTTTATTTTCTATCTGTTATATTTGTAACTTATATTACGAGTCAGCGTCTAGGATATTTTGTGTTAAGGAAAATTGATCATTACCGCAGAACAAAAAATTAAATACGTAAGTTATAGCAGAAGAATAAAAAAAATATATTTTGAGCGCCGTTTGTAACTATTAGAACAAACAAATAAGTTACTAATTCATAGTACTCTAATAAAAATTAACGTGTATCCTCATAATTAAGGATGTCACTATAGAGCAAGTATTAAGTATATAATATATCTGTTAAAACTTAAATAAATATGCACACACACATGTATTCATATATATTGTATATATGTGTCTGTGTGTGAATGTGTGCAGGTAAAGTTAACATTCATTTTGTTTTCATTCATATTTTATAGAAAAAAACTATATGCAAGTTTTAAAGTTCTAAAAACAAAGGAGAAAAATATTCTTCTATTCCGTCTATCTGGTAAAGGGACACGACGCCCTCAGTCGTACGTATCGAGAGCAAGTCCTTACCTGCGATGTCCCATAGTTGCAGGCGTATGATCGTATTGGCGTCCCAGTTCAAGACTTTGAGCGCGAAGTCCACGCCTATCGTGGCGCGGTAGTGTTGGCTGAAGAACTGGTGGACGTATCGTTTGATGATGGACGTCTTGCCCGTACCCAGCTCCCCGATCACCAGGATCTTGTACAGGTGCTCCCGACGCTCGCTGCTCGCTGTCGCATGAGACTGAAAAGGAAAGATCTTAATTAAAATAATGATTTCAATTTAGGTAACATACAGCTCGATTGTAGAACATTTTTACTCAAAGAGTTGAGACCCGATGATCCTCGCTGTATGTGTATTATTTATTTTGAAAATAACTTTATATAGAAGTAAAAAGAGGTTTAGCATATATTGCAGAATGTATCGGGCATCTTTCATATGATTAATGGTGGTCAAAATCACCTTCAATGAGGGTAATAATTCCGAATTTGATGCCATACCACTTCTCCGACGTTCAAAAGTAGGTCCATGTGAAAGTTATAAGTAATACTTGGAACTTCAAGAGTTATAACAACGCGCCTGCACCCTAAAAGCTCGAAAAAAAATCCTGGACAACCCAGTGGTTAAATTTTTGAATCGCCCTTTTCGTAGGCATGATTTGGGATATTTCTCTATACTTTTATTGCCGAAGAAAACAGCTCAAAGGAACAAAGCTCATAGTTCTCATTGCTCAAATAGCGCTTGCAGCGTTCAGGCATATATGTGTGTGTGTGAGGTAAACTCGAATAATTGTTTTGAAAATTAGCAGCATAAAATAACGACAATGAAGCTTTAAAGTGTATCCAAAAATCTTTAACCCTTCTATGGTTTTTATTATTCTTTATTTTTGATTTATAAAATTTTCTGGATGTCCCATGTATGACTTCTTTGCAAGTAAAGTAACCAAATCGACTTGTGTAGCTGCTTACGTATAATTGTGGAAGAGCCGTATAAATGACAATAACTGTATGGGGGAAACCTGAACATATACATACATATATTCGACCAGCCAGTGGGGCTGGGACAAGTATTAATATTGTTTTATATGTTTTATACAAATACCACTGCTATAACAAATTTAGTTGTATATATATATATATATATATATATATATATATATTACACATTACTTTAGAATTCTTTCATCATAGGGCATTTATGTGAATTAATTTTGAAATGAAGCGCTTTTTTTAACGAAATAATTTAAGGACAGGTGCCAGAGGAACCTTCATAATCTAGTCGTTGGGTTTAATCAGCGTTTAAAGTTCACTCCCACTATAACAAAAAACTGTTCCAGCGATGTATACAGCTACTATGGCGATATACCTTTACCAAACTATCAACGGCCGATTTCACTTTAATTACTACAGGTAGGCGACCTCACTTAAATACCTTCACTAAGTAGTTATTTAATAGTAAACATTAATAAAGTGCCGTGACGTCGACCCTTGTGAATGTAAATTACCAAGTGTCAAATAGTTTGAAATGTTTCTGAACTTACATTCGAAAGTAATTGGTCGTGTTATGAAACTAGTTTTATTTTAATATCGATCCAAGCAACTATCGAAGGTACATGACGTCATCGGTCCGCTGGTTACGATGGTTACCTACATTGGTTCCAATTGACCGTTTGAAGTCCCCGGCTATCTTGACGCGCCCATCGTAACAGAGATAAACGTTGCTTTCGGCTTTTTCCACTAGTCTAACTGTACATAAGTATTTCTTAATTGATTGTAGCGCAGATTCGGAAACAATAATTCTAATAGATAACCCTGCCTCTGACCTGCCTTTGGAATGCAGGTTTCTGGGTCTAAAAAAAAAACAAAAAACAAAATTATTTAATCATTTACGTTTTCTGTAAATATACTTATGTACATCATTTTTGTTTCTACTAAGTTTCGAAAAAGTGCTTTAACACTGAGAGGATGAAACAGGGAAAGAAACTCCTCAGCACATAATTTAATGGTATTACAAATTAAGTTTACACCTGCGCGTACTGGTATCGACACTATTATTTCCAGGCGTCCTTGTCATTAATATATTCGTCTATACTATAATATCCTTTGCCTATAAGCTGTTTTAACGCGTTGCTTAAAAGTTCCAATGGGCAACTCGCGTATCAACTCAGGAAACTTATGGTAAAAATGAAATCCAAGCC
>DWPT01006318.1:0-11542 GCA_018251895.1 Agathymus mariae mariae
AGCATACGCACTATAATACTAAGTATAACTGGTATGGTCGTTGCAACCCTAAATATCTATGATCAACCATAAACAAGACTAAGGTTTTTGAACTTGGTTGGAGGTATATTGCAACTATAAATATATATATTTGCATGTTACTATGATATGTTTAAAGAGAAAGAAGCTGTTGAATTAATTCGCCGTGATCACAGATGGCGCTGCAAGCTGAGTCGAGTTGGAGCTGTTTATTTTATTTGTACCTAATTAAATTGAAAGAGCTTATTGCAGTTTAAATGTGTCTTTGTTTGCTGAGCAATCTGTTAGTTTGTTTTACCGACGTTTATAGCATACTCTTTTAGTAAACAGTCCGATGATCTGTGTCGATCGTAAGCGACCGACCGAATTAAGTAAACTTCTGTTGTATTAGACTAAATTTCATAAAAATCTGCTTGATAACGACAAATAGACTAATAAATAGATACAAAAATCACTTTTGGTAGTAATGGCTAATAATAATTTAATACTTCTCCACCAGTGAAGCAGCATGGCAAAATACGCTCTAGGCGTATGCGTATGTCTATGAGAAGATACTCGTACCTTGTACCCCGATGCTATAGATGCACAGAGAGTGTACAACTGAACTTTTAATGGGCTGAGGCCCAACATTTATTGTAATAATGCTTTGTTCTTTCCAAATACCATCACCCATCAAACACTTGACTGCGCCCAACTTTATCTTTCGGTCACTTACGATCACCTACGATCAATAAGCCGTTATAATAATCCAATCTCATATTGGATATTAATCAGATATAAACTACATGTTTGAGGCAATAAATTAAAATTTAACCCGTAACTAGCACATAACACGCCAATAAATCAAATCAACATAAGTTGGTAGAGTTTGTTTGAGCCGTCGAATTCTTAATGTGATTAGCATAGGAAACTCCTGGCTTCCCTATATTTTAGGAATTTCTCGCATTCATCAATAATCAATCACTTAGCGTCAAAGTATGGAGCTAGACAAAGATTGAGTTTTAGTGGAGTATATATTTTAGTAATAGGAATTTACATTGTATAATATAGTTATACGATTTCTTTCAACAATGATTCAATTATTAGCTGTTGTGAATTAAAATATAATTTGTTATTGCCAACTTCAAAATACTATTATTTAACATTTCCAGATAACGAGTATTTTTTCATTCATCAATCATGTTTTCTACTGACGTCATACGTGACTCTGTACTCTTTATCTAACGTCAAATTGCGTTACGACAAAACGTCGTTAATGTACTTCTCTTTTTGATAGAGTTTTTGAGCGTAACATTTCTAAGTGTTTTTACAGCTGTGTTTTTAAATTCTTACGAATTCTAACCTAAAATTTAGCTAAGAAATGAAATATTGTTGTACTCTTTAAAATCCTAATGCTCTATTGGGATTCTTACAAATATCAATTTTAGCTCCTGACCAAGCCTCCTTGTTATTGGAATATGTTTAAGCGATGATAATTATTTATAAACTGTGAATACTCTTAAAATTAAATGCCTAGCTAAGAGAATTTATCTCTAGCCTTCCAGATGCGAACATTATATTAGCTTACTATAAATACATCAAAGGCTGGTACCTTCTGGTTGCATTATCTCATCAGTGCACGTAAAAGCACCGTGTACACATTAATGGGTGCAGGCGTAACGTAATGTTGACTGTTGTCTCAAGCAATTGTGATTTGAGTGCGACTTCGTTACCTTTCCAGTTGCATCACTGATCTAATTACAATTATCCGATCGTTCACCTTCGCCGAACCTAATGTTTAATTTGTACCGTGAGTGTTATCAAACGGTCTAGCGTCAATGACATTGTAAAACATACCCTGCTACTGTGCGTTAAAGTTGAAACCCTGTGGCAGTAACTCGATGAATAGTCGTCGTGGATGTACGTACCTAGACATACCGGAAACAACGTCGGGAGTTAAAGGTCTCAATATCCTGGCGTAGCCTATACAGGTAGCAAGAATCTGCTTAGGAGCTTCGTAAAGCTCTGCATGGATGTGATCGAAGTACAGATCCAGGCAAACGTAAAGAGATATGTCGCAGGTACCCTTACGAGTTGTATACATTGTGGTAGAAATGAGTACCGTAGAGGAGTCCAAAGCGATACATATCCAGGGGTATTTTAAAAGTCCTAATACCAATCCATTTTTATTCTCTTTTTTTAACGCTATCATGTTAAAACTACTTCACACCAAATACGTACCGTCTATCAAAGTGGTCTGGCTCTGCGTTACCTTTTGAAGTATTCCCTAACTATTAATAAGTGTTGGCGAGCCTCTTAGTTCAAATTAATTGGCCCTTTTTGTCGGCGCCTGCAGTGCGATTGTCAATACATTAAAAAGTATTCAGTAATAAAGTATTCATCCATTTCTAGTCCGTGATTCTATTCCAAATTTGGTTCTGTACATTGCTCAGCCACAATCGACGACTTGTGTTGTGTTGATTGACATCGGGCGCGATCAGTATTTGTATGAGTGACAAAACACAAAGAGTGCTTTAGTGATGTAGAGTATATTAGGTTTACAGATATTTTATATAGCCTATCATCTGCGCAATCACGTGTTCTCACTACATACCAATTTTCATGAAGTTTCATGAAGACAGACAAAAAAATTCCATACGATCCAATTGATGCCAGTGTGTCATAAAACGAATATTTATCATTAAATTTGACAAAAAAATGGAATGTACAGACGGAGAGTTATTATAGACTGCACACTGCACAACCACCTGTTCTCACTACTTACCAATTTACATTAAAATCGACCGAATCTGTATGTATCAAATTCTGTGTTGTCACGTATGAAACTGTCTACTCATAAATTTTAATTTTTTTAAGATTTTTTAAATTATAATTTACTTAATTCCAAAATTATCACTACAACCCGTAACTGTCCCAGTGCCGGTCTGGAGTCTCATTTCACAATGAAAGAGATTACAAGGTTATAATTCGCCTCACCGGACTAGCGCAGAAAGGCGGACTTCACTAAGATCTGAGAACATTATGGGGAAATTTTATATTTACCGAACCAACTGGTTATTAAATTACAATACACAGATAATTTGACAAGTTAAAGATGCGTACAGGATTCGAACTCAAGTCTCCCGTTCTAAAGACCAAACTACGGAAATATACTTTTATAATTTCCAATTATCATACAGAATCTTTGCAGTAACAGGAAACGATTCCACAGGTAACCACATAGTGTGTAGTGATGTACTTTGTAATCGGATATGAAAGAACATCTGTTGCGAATATTTGTACAATTGCAATGGATACCCGCGGATCCGGATATTTACCTAGGAGAGGGTCATAAATCCGGCTGAAGTCGTTTCTATGGGAAATGCGAAAGAAAGTCTTTAAAGTTATTGGCAATGGTATTTTCTTACAATATTCGGTTTCGAGCAGTGAAATTCGGAATGTAATATTTTTGTAATATTGTAATATTTTTCGCAGGTACATTATTGCCTGTTGTTGTAAGGTTCTTGCGAAGACATTTCAATGATATAAAATAATATTGAAAAATAAATTTATAGATGTGTAAATATGCTTATTCTTATGTAAATGTAGTTGTTTTAAGGAGTTTTGGCCTCAAACGTGTGTATAACAGACAAAGCACTGAGACGTTTCCATGATGCTACGAAGTCCTTTACAAAGCGGCTCTAGTGCTTCCTTCCGATACCGCATTGACGATGTCCAATTTAGCGACGAGCTGATGACATAAAAAAGAACAAATCTTACTCAACGGTTAGTGATGAGGAAGTTTTTAATGGTTAATTAGTAAAAGCCCATTCTCTCTTACCTTAAAACACCCATAATGTAATATATTTGCCCTTGGATTAGGTAGCTTGGAACAGCATTTATCTTTATAGAAGTCCTTAAACATAAGCATAGTTAGAAATATTGCATTTTACTATACGTAGTTATGAAAATTTATTACTTTACAGACTCCCATAGCAAACCTCCTTAAAATTACTCGCTAGTGCATAGACTATACCCTGACGGGTATACTATAGCTTTTAAAATATATATAACGTCACATCCAGGATGCCACATAAACGTTTTAAATTAAACCCCTTACTTAACTCCTCCGCGATTGTCTTTTGAAATACCTATTTTTATGTATCCACACGTGAAGGAGGAAGTCGAGGCATCTGATGTCTTTTTTGTTAACTTCCGAGTAGGGTTACAACAAATCTTACTCAACAATAAGGGTTGCGCCATGTGTCGGCTCTTAATGAAAATAGAAACATATAAACCCATTCTTAATGAACATAATTTCCGTATAAAAGGGTTACTTAAAAATAACACAGCGCGTCACTATTCTTGATATCGGGACTTGAAGTTCGTTGCGATGTTGAAAATCAATAGAAGATATGGTATACGGGAATATAAAGGAATCTTAAAGGATTTGATTAGGTTGGGTTGTAACCCATAATACCAGGGAGTACTAAGAAGTAAAGCGCGTTTAATTCGTTAACGCAATTTTTGGTTGTTCAATTGGGTTGTTTGGGTTTTGGTTTGGGTTGTTCTTTCTATTTTTGGTTATCGTGTCAGTGTACAGATCCCTATACGAGAATATTAAGTATGTATGAGTACTGTTATATAATATTTATTTATTTATATATTTAAATTTAACATCTGTATTTTTTTTTTTTATTATAGGAGACCCAATGCGTTTATTTACCTACTACAGATTAAGGATTAAAACATCATAACCAAAAAATCTGTTACATACATATTGTCCGACGGGGAATTGAATCTGGGTGCTTCCGCTTCGAAGCCATGGTTATAACCAACAGGACCACAGGCAAATAATGGATGAGTTGCAATTAATCCCTAGTTAGTTAGTTAAGATTTATCAAGATCATTATTTTGTAATAATAAATTGGGATTATTCTGTGTTTGTGTGTTGTGTTAGTTTTATTAATGTTCTATTAAGAAGTTTTCAAATCTATTTTTGAATACATTATTATGTTAACTTGTTAATGCGACTCGATAACAGGGTGCGATATCAATACAATGCCAGCAACAACTATGAAATTATTGTATTTCCCGATAGCATTCCCAGTGGCCATAGAGTACTTAATCAAATTCATCACCTCTTAACCTCTACAGCTCGAGTCAGCATTCTTTAATCTAATAAACTCTCAGAGCTTAGATTAAAGCTCAAAGAACCATTTATAACCACATACAAATGAGCCCGTCAAAATAAATTGAATTAATAACAGTTAACAAAACACACTTCCAATCAGTTCTGATTCAAGTGCAAATCGAGCGATCGGTCGGCGAGACGCTTACGCTTTGATGGACGCGAGTTAATCGATTATGATTAGTTAAACATCGATTTTAAATCAATACATATATGGACATATTTTGTAATGCATCGTTTTAATACTCTTGTTATTTGTAATGAAGCAAAATCTTTCTTTGTACTTTCGCTTACCAATAAAGTCTTACAGTATGGGTAAGGGATATGAAATGAGAAGGGGAAGCCTTTATGAGTATGCCGTCCGAAATCTATCCGTGATCTAATGACTGCTGTCTAACGAAAACTACCGAACCGATAGCCTTACGTACCCTCAGAAAGAAGTCGTCTTTTGTATACAATAATACCGGCAACTGTATACAGATATATCTTGGGAGATATATCTCTCAACCGAGCCGATGTAACAATTGGCGCACGGCATCATGCTAAGAACACTATCCTGGTCAAGTCACCAACGAATCTTTGAAATTAGAACAAATTAGAAAATTTATGAATTAATTATAATATTATATATAACATTCACACTCTCATATACTTGGATTCCCTGTGTTCCGGGTGGCATGGACGTCAAATATGACATCACAGACACTCGTGACTTGAGAACCAATACGTAAACATTATGACAGGTTTCGGCGCGCAAAACATCAAAATGTATCTATATTTCGTAGTAATGTTCTGTTGTGCAGAGACGAGTTTCGAAACTGATTGTTTAACCACGCTTGCTGTGTAAAATATTTTTTTTAGTTAAACATTAATGCAATCGAAAACTCAACTGAAATAGTACATTTGGATGCAAGTGCGGAAAGTATGTCAGGAAATGACAATTCCGCACGTGCATCGAACAACGTTTGTTAATACATTTGCGAAAAAAATTAAACAACGAAAGGAAATCAATGAAAATCAGTTTAATCATTGAACAAGATATAATTAACATTACAGTTTAAGCAGTTGTTGTGAGTTATATCAAACGTTTTGGAGGACAAATTTAAGGTCTGATTTAGACTCTACTTTTTCTTTATTTAAGAGTGAGTCTTTTTTTTCTGTTTTTTTCTGTCTATTAATATTAATGAATATTCTTCTTCTATATATTAATAGTATTTACGTTGTAAAATAGCCATTTCATACAAAATTAATGTACAGAAAACTTTTTGATTGAAAACTTCCTTCATGCATTTGGAAGTTATATGCATAACACACTAGTGCGGTAAAGAATAACTTATAAAAATCTACTTTTTGACCAAATGTATTAAAACTAACTTTATCCAGAACTAATGTAGGTATCATATACAATTATTTGTATTATAAGTTATATAAATACCACGGCGTGCATTTTTGTGACGTCACATTATTCGTTTCAAGATGTATTTCCTAGTGAATCAGAATAAGGCCGTTTGGTTATGCTCAAAGTTCCGTATATGATTTATTGCCCAGTACGCCGATGCATCGCCTATTTTTATGAAAGACATTTGACATGCCCATCTTTGTTTGGTAAGGGAGTTATATTAGTGGAATGGAAATAATATAATTTTTATAATCCATAAACCTAATATATATATACATATATTTACAAATACTCAAACACAACATAAATAATCGTAAAAGAAATCTCTGTTTTCTTAATTTTAAATACATTAATATTTAAACACTTACTTTTGGAATACATTGGATATTAAGAGAATCGTACCCTCGCTCTTAATTTACTTGCTGAGCGAAGAGTTTTAGATTTGCAGCCCACGCATGTACGAAGCGATATATAATATTATAATAACGTGACTGGTTTGGTTAATTGTAACAAACATTACACCAGCATGTTATGAAAAAACTCGAGCATGGCGTTGGGCAAGTTGATCGTGATGTCGATACTAACCTGAAAAAATGTCCTTCGTTGGAAGTTTGCAAAGAGAAAAAAAACATGGCATGTAAGACTTATGGTTACCCTGCAAAAAATATTATAAATGTTGATGAAGAAGTCATAATTTTCTGTAGTAAATGTTCCTTCGCTACGTTACAGAAGGAAACATTCGTCGTACTCAAGATTTTCAAGTCCTGACGGACTGATGGCCCATTATTTATCCATCTTTATGACTTACCTATTTTATCAACCTTTCAATAGACCGGCAGGAATAATTCTTCAATGTGATGCAGACGATGATAACAAATCTTAATGTACTCAAATGAAATACGTTTGCCATTTTATAAACTAGTAAAAAAATGTATAATTTAAAGCTATTCCTGTCTCTGCACCCAGCTCTTAAAATAAAATCACTGTTTCTATCTGTCTGATTCTCCTCTTTGTATTTTTTATAGAGATACAAGAGCTCTAGACCACATCGACCTGGAACTCAATGATTGATAACATTCAAAAATAGATGAGATAATACAGCACCGTTTGAACATCCTCGGTTGTATATTACTTTAATATTTTAAATAAGTATTTATGTAAGTCAGTATTGCTGATATTAAAAAAATATTACAATTTTTTTTGAGAGTAAGTTGGTAATAAAGTTAAAATAGAATATTAAATTTATATAGATAATTAAGCCCCTGGGACGCAGTACCCAAGATGCTGGCTACATTACCTCTCTGAATAGAAAAGCTGCGCTGAGCGAGGAAACTGCCAGCTCGCTCACTGAAAAGATAATTTGTATATTGGCATACGTAAACTTTAGTTTTAAAGTAAGATGAGTACTTCGGGAGGAAGTACCCGGAAACATATTGCACTTCAAACAATAAAAACCTTGGGAACCACCTCAACGAGTCATCTAAGCACCTTCCTACCGCTCAGACTAAATCTGTCAATCTGCAGATGCTCCTATATTTTTTACAACAACGGAAACGGAAAGACAGGATCATATCTCCGTCTCGCTCTTGAAACATCACTCTCACTCTGTCTTTTCTGAGGTCTGTTTTTTCTGGGAACTACATTATATTCGCAGGTTTTTCATGCACAGATTGTGGTCCACCATCCACCACCTGTTGTATGGAAAAAATTTGAACAACTGACGATCATATGGTGGTATTCATAGATGTATGTAAATAAAGAGATGGAGTATAAAATGACAATATTTGACATATAAATGTGTAACATACTTTATCACATAGATTTATTACGAACGAAATTTCCTACTGTATTCCACTATTCGCGAAAGTCGTCATGCTTACACAAACAAAAACATCAATACCCCGATCAAAGAAGGCTAATGTGATGTGTTTTGTTATGAACATTAACTAAATGTGACTTCTCAATGTTGTCCTAGGTACATGAGTTAAAGCCTTAATTAAGGGAAACTCCGTATAAATCATTCAAAAATAGAGTAAAAAGGGATGCAAAAGAATAGTTTTTCTATGCTCCATCTTTTCCCCTCTTAAATCTATGGTGGTATCACTACAGGTTTCGAGTTATTGTCTGTGGTTGCTTTGTTGATCGATTCGGCAATATTGTATACATATTTTTATTACTTTACTGCACAAGATTTCAAAACTGATTTTATTGCTTGTGTAAATTTCATAATATTGTTATAAAACAATAATGTAATAATCCTTGTAACTTAGTAAGTTGTAACACTAAATAAAAACTTAAGATAAATACATAGAACACGCATATTCGGTAAAATAACACATATAATTTTATTTATAATTTACCGTGTCATATGATATCGTGTTGTATCATAGAGAGTACATAATAGCCAACTGAGTTAACACAAAGTAAAATATATAAATCCTATGTAAATGTGCTATTAAAATGAGAGAGAAAAAAAGTAAGATGTTTTTAACGAATAGCAATCTAAACTAAGGTTTGTTCTATTTCTGTAAATAAATCGTCGTAAAATTGGTGCGTCGTAATATTCACTTGATCAGACGCTGCATCTCGTAGAAGGCTTGTTCAACGACGGACCTCTATTCGATGGTTGATTCGCAATGCATCAAAAGTACAACGTTTATTTTCCAGTAGTAATTATTTTCTCCGTGTCGACATCCTTAACTCCCGTGGGAGCTTGGATGCCAAACAAACACGGGTGTCGTCTGTTGTCTCACAGTATCGTGATGGATCGACGGTGTCGATGACCTCATTGATTGTAATGTCTAGGTAAACTGTTTGGATGTGAACTTCATGTGAGTATGGGGTGTGATATATAGATGATGTTACTTATCGCCTTGACGTCATATTTGTTTGAAGAAGACCGTCAAAGGGTTGCTTTTATTTCTGGTTATGTTTTAATTAGTTTAGTCTACAACCTCATCTAATGATGAGTATACTTCAGGATGGTAAAGTAAATGATGTGATTTTTTTTTTTCATCATTTTTTATACTAAATTATTTGTAATATATTCAACATTTAATCTGGAAAAATGATTTATTTACGCTTCCTCTATAATATCTGCTTAATTACCAGCTAAGATTTGTTTTAAATAATAATGCAAATGTGCACATTGTATCTATATACCATAAATCTGGTCGTATTTAATAAATTATAAATATTGTTTTTAACATTAGTACTAGGTAATTGTTCCTAATATACACAATATTAATATGGAATCAATTAACTTTGTCAATGGCACGATGCGTCACTAAATGGGTTTCTAAATACGTACGTATATGTTTTTCTTGTGGCGCATAAATCGTAAAACTGTTAAAGGGTTCAGAACGGCAATCTGTAACGTGCTATGATTTATGTCCGTCACCTCTGATTTATGATGTCATTTTTGTAAATTGAATATGTAATGACAGTTGGTAACGAACGAACACGTGGTGCGATACCGCTTTTGGAGTTAGAATGATTTTAAGATTCAGGCGTTATAATACAAATAAATTACTCGTAATGTTTCATACCCCATTATCATTTCACCATGAGTAACTTCTGTGTGGATTATCCTTAGTTCTAATTGTGTTTACATGTTGATGTATCTATCATTATATGTAAATTACACGGCAAATATGTAATTTAATTAAATAATCAAAAGTAAATAAATACTTTGTAGTAACATGTTTGCAGGATGAAATTATGTTATTCCTATTCATATACTATATATATTCATATTCACATTTTTGAGTTTTCGTTGTTTGTAATGTCTTGATCTTGCGTGCACATAGTACGGGAGTGTGGTTGTGTAAGATTTTAGTAAATGTCATGAACATGATGTTCATTCAACTTACATTACACGATCTGCTAACGTCGGATATTATCAGACATCTTATAAGATACTCAGTATTTTTTTAAATAATGAATCAATTAAAATAATGGTGCCGATTTTAATTGTTAAATTGAGTACTGGATAGGATTTAAAAGTAGAAATACTGAAAGAGTTTTTATAAACATTGATATTACAAACACTTTAAAAAAGACGTCGGATGTTTCCTTTGATTGGACGGAGGATCGAAAGCTGGGTCGTGTTTTAATTTGAAAGATTTGAACGTCTCCACATAAGGGTGTACGGTAAATGTGCTATTTGAAAATCAGAATAAAAAAAAATTCTCAACCCCAAATAATCACAAGCTACTTAACTTGACGAAATGTATAAAATTATCATACGAATAGCTTGGATCCCTTTAGAGTTGTTGTTGAAAAAATATAAATGAACCGTGTGTTCGTTTTATTAATTCGCAACCCTCTTTTTAATCTGGCCGGTACCACCTGTTGGACGCGCAGGCTGAGTTTATAGGGCAGCTAGTGCCGCGCCCTCGCTTTCCTCAGTAAGACATACTTAGAACGCAACCAAAAACATTGTATCAGTTCAGACATTTTGTAAATTTAATGTTAATCCCATCGTATTTTTATACGAAATTAGATTTATTTATTGCATTAGCGACCAAAAAAGAAAACAAAAATAATATTTTTATTGATTGTTTATACTAATATTATAAAGAAACCACGGCACCTATTTGAAAAGTTATTTTACCATTTGAAAGGCACACTCCGGATGGACATAGACTTTATCCTACTATATATATATATATTCTTAGCAGAAAGGGTCTAAATAAATAAACAAAGAACTTTACTAAAATCACAGCTATCAACAAGGAGACTTTTTAAAATAAATTCTGAGCTAAATTAGGCCGAAACACAATTGGCTATCCAAACGGGCAGAGTTTCCCCTTAGCACGTTCACCGCACCCAGAAGTTCCCAGACGAGCGCGCTCATCGTCTTATATAGGTGTTCCACGATGACTGTCCGCTATCCCCTCCTCTTAACGGATGTGACGTCACTTTTTAGCCAACATCACTTTTACCAAAGGCTG
>DWPT01006319.1:0-11542 GCA_018251895.1 Agathymus mariae mariae
AGTAGTGTAATAATCAGATGATGGGGCAACTCAGTTATTTTAGAGTAATTAATTGTAAATTGCAAGTAAAAGTCTTACATAGACTCGTTTTAGATAAACAATCAAAACAATGATTTAATTGCGTTACCGCCAAACAACAGATGACGACGCAAGAAGAGTAGTAGAATGATGACGTCACTCGTTCTAAGAACTGTTAGGCAAAACCAATCATTTTACATAACATAACATCAATTAAAGTATTTGTTTAATATAATAATTATAATTAACGTAGAATTAGTCTCACTGCATTGTATTGACTTTAACTATACTATAACTTTAATACTCTTTAAATATACGTAATGTTTCTAACGCCAAAAAAGTGCTCTGCTGAACAAATCCGGGTGGGTTTATTCGACGCAGAAAAATTGGCCGATTCTGAATATAAATGTAAGATAACATCACCCAAATGTCGCTTTACCCAAAAAGCCGTTCACCCGTCGATATGTATAAGATATTTTAACTGGTTAAAATCTATGCGTTTTTCTTTTTCTTGTCGGTTTTTAGTTTTATCAAATTTCACATCAAAAAGGTATTTATAAAGTTTCACTTCAAAAAACCCCGAAAATACCCATGATTCCAACGTTACCAAAAGCGAAAAGGGCCATGACCGTTATTAACACATGCGATTCTACTATTTTTCTAGAAGTGCTACGTGAAGTTTACGGTTACCAAAAAAAGTCTATATTTAGGTTAACATTACTTGATGTATTTTATTTAGAATTACAAAATATAATGTATTTTTTTCATTTAAGATTTAAGAATATTTTTTGTAACATAGTAGCATTGCGGTAATAGTAAAATTGAAGTTTCCAAATATCCATTTTTAGAAAGTAAAGCTCGGCGCGTCTGTGTACTGACTGTTTCAGTCTACTTTTATATGTATTTAGGACTGTAGAAAAAAAAACTAAATGTATGATTATGTAATATATTATATTTCTGGTTAACTATACATATTAGATGAAATAAATAGAAAATAAATATTGATTAAGAATTTTTAAATATATCAATCTGTAACACTTATAGCTACTGGCGGGATAAATCTCCAAACATGACTGACTTCTCCCATACATGTTTGAGAAAGGCAGTGATTAGTCAAGTCTTTTGAAGAGGTTTCATCTAGAATGGGATCTGTTGTTGAACACTGAATATCAATTTTATATTCTCCAGGTGTTAAGAACACAACCGTGCATTCGTGATGAACTTTTGCAGACTCCATCAATGTAGCGAGAACAACTCTGTAAACACAAAAATATATGTATCAATCAGTACTCTAGAGTGAGACTCCTTATTATTTTATTTCTAATATGACTACTGTAGTTAATTGTGGTATAGTTCGACTCGCATAACATATTGCTTTTCCTAGTTTCAGAATAATGCATTGTCAAATGGATCAACGAACATTGGGAGATATATCTAATAACACATAGATTTAGAGTTTGTGAAGCATGTGGTACTGTACAAACGGACCAAACTAATAGACGAGCACCGCACAGCCCAGTCTCGGTTGCCGGCTACCGGGGGATTCCCGGGATTAACCGATATGTGCCTAAATTGATTATGCTGCCGAAGATCTAAATCATGGCTTCACGAGTGTTCCGAAGCACTTATGAAAACAGGATTTTTTACCACTAGCGTTCTCTCATTCCACTACCAATCACGGTCAATCGTATGTTATCGACACGAGCCATCGACAATGAGTGATTTATAAGAATATAATACTTGTTGTTGCCGGCGGTGGCGACTCTATTGTCCAGCTTGTAGTCGAGTGTGCCGTTTCCGTGGTCCTGGTACAGGCGAACTGAGAGACACAGGTGGCGTAGCGGAGCGCGCAGTCCGTTGCTGAGCGCCACGCGCAACGCTACGCGCTCGCCCGCTGCGCACGAGCATTCCTCTTGCGGCGCCACACACTGATCGTTCACGTGCACTTCTATATGGTAACAAAAAGACAGGAGTCACTACGTGTATTTATAAGCAGCTGTTAGTAGTGGGGTGGCGATATTTCTTTTTTTTATTTCTTAATTCAGGTAAAGTGTGCAGTGATTCCAGCCAAACCCTGCATACAGCTCTAAGTTTTCTAAGTAAGTGTATATGTGCGTATTTGAAATGAATGAAAATGAAACCTTCATACTTGAGATATCTCCATAATATTTTTACGTACTAGCATAAATACTATCTTATAACAGAACACCAACACTGACCCCAGTTCAACGGCGACACGCGCACGATATCCATCATGGTCTGCGAGAGCGTTATCCCGCGTACGGAGGCCACGCCCTCCGCGCCCGAGGCCAACAGACGCCAGCGGAGCGCCACATGACGCGTAATGTGCTCCGAGCAAGCCAGCTCCAGGCTGGTGCTGGTGCTGGCGGACGTACTAGTTGACTTGCACTCGCCCGTGTCTGTGTGCCACGATCGAGAATTATGTTTTAGTAAACGCTGCAGATTAGATTAATTTTATAGTACAACAACGGTACTCTCAATTATATAATTACACTGTTTATTACATTAAATAAATAAAAAAATATAAATACAAAATAGAAATGAAGATGCAAAATAAAAGACTGCTAATAGAATAGTTATATTAGTGTAGTATATTTATTATATAAGGTTCTTGATGACAGGTACGATTAAGGCGTTTGGTCAAATTAAAAATCATTAAATAATTCAGCAACTTTTTAAAACATACTAATGCATCTTGATTCTACTATCGCTTAGAAAAGGAGCTTTCTGATTGAGAAGCAGAAACAGCGAAAAAATCCTCGGCTTATCTTTTATCCAACACAAGTATAATGTAAGTTTTAACCTGTGTGGTGTAAGTATAATGTAAGTATCCACGCGTCCTTATTATATATCGTATATATATATTGTAAACCAATCTGATAAATCTGACAAAGCACCATTAACATCGGCAAAATGGAATTTGTGTTAGTGTTAAGTATTATAGATACAATTACTTAATTGTTAGCTTGCTATATTTGTACCTTTTTCGATTACGGTGAGTGAGCCGCCCTCACCGGTTGGTTACTATACCCACCTCCCTCATCAGCGGCGTGCGGCGGGGGCGGCGGGACGAAGGGGCAGCGCTCGAGCGGCACGGGCACGCGGCACGCCTCGCCGCCCTCCACCAGCAGTCGCCGCCCGGCTGCGTACTGCAGCTCCATCTCCTCGGCCGTCAAGTTGCGCACGTCTAGTACCAAGTACAGTTGGCTCGGACTGCGAATATATTTGTAAAGTGCACCAAAATGTTCGGTTGTTGTCGTTCTTATAGCTGAGATAGGGAAAGTGCTAGATTTGATTTTTCTGTAAATATAAATTGATTGAGTTGTTAAAAAGTGTGCAAATTTCACAATAATTATAACTTTATATGAACTTAGGTTAAAATCTAAAGGATATTTTATATTCTCAGGTCTCAGCACTAGATGTATCTTGGTAAAACTTTTTTGTGGGATACTGACATCATGTTTCCTGCACGGTATGATTTTAGGTATAAATTTGGTATGATTCTTGTGTTTACTAATAACTTACTAATGTGTTCAAAATTCGTTCAAAATCATAAAATTACTTTGTTTTAATTTTTCTTAATGTTAATACTAAACCATGTTAATCGCTTTCCAAAAAATAAAATCGGTTGAGAAAAGAAAAAAAAAGGTTTCTGAACTATTTTGTCCTTGTTTTCTTATACAAGTATAGTCCACGAACTGCACTAGCTTTTGAAAAACTCTCTAGTGAGATAAAAGGAAAAAAAAACATCGACACTTTGACATTTATCAGAAAATTTCGTATCACAAATATTTTATCAAGAATAATGTCTTTAGAACTAGTATTAAGGGTCAAAATTATTGCAAAAACATTGGTGAGTTCATCGAAATGCGAATATGATCAAGATTAATATTGACTGCGGATTAGCTTGATAATATGATTTGTTTACATATTCGCCAGACTTTGTTGAAATGGACTATAAGGTGGACTCACATTTCGGCGGGCAGCACGTCCCAGTGTGTGATAGAGACGCTGGGCAGCAGTTCTAGGTTCATTTGTAGAGTTGATTGTCGACAGTGCATTTCTTTGCCCATTCCACCGGAATATCTTATGACTATCTGAAACATGGAAAAGTACTTGGTTATGTACAGAAATATTTAAATGTGTATTTGAATAGAAAATTGAAATTTTAAAAAAAGTTGCAATAATTTTGTGTAACATATATAAACACTTTATTATTATTTAAAATAAAATATAAGTAATATGTATATACCTGCGTTTCAATCTGCCGACCTCTGGACGGCGGCATAACAGATATAGGTGCTGACCAACTCGTGGTCTGAGAATTTGTTGACCTGGAATAAGTAAAGCGTGATAAGCCATTACTTTAAAAATACATTTCGTACACAATGTGGAAATCGAATTGTAGCTAGCTACATTTAACTGGTTCTTAATGCAGTATCAAATATCAGTTGCAATATTGTTGGATACTACAGTTATCAATCAATTTTAAGTGTCAAGGTTCGTGGATGTAATATAGAATGTTATTAGTACCTGAAACTACCTGAAGTCCTGGGCATGAGGCCACTGCTCAACGAGTTCTGTGGGTTAGATGTCTGTGTGGGTAGCGAGGACTGCGCGTGAGGCACAGGCGACCCCACACGCGACGGGTAGTTCGACGTCAAACTGTTAGGGAACAAATTCTCCCCTACTCCGCCCAAGTCGAGAAAGTCAGCTTCTCCATACAGCTTCATCGCTATGGCCGCTACCGTATTGGGAGCTATCGGCAGTTGTGCTTGTAGATCTTCATTGGACCATTGGAACACTTTTGATTGCAGTTGGTTATCCATGTTGGACTGTTACGAATAAAACATGAGCTTAGTAATGAGTAGTTATTATGTTTTCACAGTTGCAGCCGTAGCGATTACTGGCTCGAAGGACCAGATGGAGAATTTTTCAATAACTTTACGAATTTAGGTGCGAATTTGAAAATATTAATTGCTTTGATTGCAGATAATATCGCAACGGGACCCACATATATGTTAGTTTTTCACGATGTGTTCGAATTGTTCAGCGTGGTGAACCACTGTATTAAATTTACTCGATTCGAAAGTACTGCTAAACATAAAGAAGGATCTGCAACAGACGTTTAAGTTCCACAAACTTGATCCCGGCGGAGTTCAAATACTTCGCGTGGCTGCTACGCTCGTTGCCATTTGGCTACAAGGTAGTTGAATTTCATTTGTAGTTCATTAGTGAAGTTTAATTTTTACCTTAAGTTGTAATGTAACCGTTCTATAGTAGGTAGATATAAATAATTAATTTTTGTCACACCCTCTCATACATGTATGTTCCCATCAACCAATAAAACTCATTCTGCTATCGTCCGTCTTTTCTTTGATACACTACAGTGACAATTTCAACATGTTTACTCTGTGCCATTAATGACATACTTCCGGTTCGCTGGAGAAAACTATAACGAACAACCACACCTACACTCGAAACAAATATTATTGGTTTTTATATGAGGTATGTACTTGTAAAATTTTATTTAAGCTGTATTTTTTATCATATAACCCCCTATATAATTTTATCATATATCTCCCTAGTTTTCTGAATTAGAGACGAATTAATTTATCGGAAGTTGCAGAAAAACAACAAAAACATTCTTTATTATCCATTTATCAGAATGTCCATACTTGGTTTTATTCGCTATTTCACAAGGAAATATCTATATATATGTATATATATGTAACTAACATGTCAAATATAATCTTAATGATTTCAGTGGTTTTTAACAAATATTTTAACCTCAATATCGAGTCTACAGTCTGGCAACATTAAAGTTAAAAAAAAAGTAATATCCAAATTTGGCCCTGTTTCATTTTCGTTATTAGTATAAATTTATTGTATTATCAAAATAATGATATACCAGTCGCATTTAACTCATTGTTGCATTGTAATAGCAACACCAAATTTATATGTAATAGGTAACTTTGTTATGACAACTTTCTCCCTCCTTCCCTACGTTCGCGTGTCACAATAAGGTGTTCCAAAGTGAATCTCCAAGTTTTTGTTTTGCTGCAGCCCCACGCTCATTTATAATTTAAAATATACACTTACTTGTATAGCCAAATCCAGATATTCGATCGGCACATTGCTCGTATTAGTCACGTTGATAGTGCACTCAGTGGTCTCTCCATTGTACAGTGATATATTTGTAACGCTACCCACGGTCTCCGCACTGGCCAGGTTGATGCTCCCGGACAGTGCGACCGTCGTCTCTATCGCGACGGTGGGAAGGCTCGGGATCACTTCGATGCTGAACGACGCCGGGAATTTGTGCGGCATGGGCATGTTTTTTAACCGACAGTTCGACTTGACTCCTAGGGTGTGCGTGGAGTATCCCAGTATCTGCAACTCCCCCACTTCCTTGGGGGTGCCGTGCAAGTTGACGGTCGTCGGAGAGTCCGGGGGGAGGATTATCGTCTCCGGGATAGATTCGAACACAACCCCTGACGTCAGGAGCCGCATGTTGGAAACTTTCAGTTCGAATGGAAGCGGGTTTGTTAGTTTCATTTGCACTTCGCATATATCATCCTCTACCCATAGATATTCTGAAAAGATTTTGTTATTAAGATTTAGCCTAGTTGTTATAATTATTAAGTATATATTATTGCGCCCCTATCGTTTTGGGTCGATCTGATCGATGCGGCTTGGTAGACTTAAAATAGCTTGATAACATGATAGAAAATTTTAAGTTTTACAGTACTGACTGACTGATTTGACTGATTGGTAGATAAAATTCTGAAGCTCGGGACCAGAATACGGCTACGGTCTCCTGCCTGTCGTAAGATGCTACTAAACAGGGGCTTCCGGGGTTGTAGGCGGCTAGGGTGGGAGCTCGAACCGTCCAGTCAGCGACCCCGGGGAGGACGACGGTGTACGTTTCTGCGTACCGCCGTAAACATCAGAAGGTGTGGGATTTTTCCTCCTACACTGAATTCGAATTAATTCTTAACTATATTATATAGTGCGAAAAAAATATTTGCAATTTTCTTCAACCTTCATAATATGTATTAGCTGTAGTGACGACTAAACTTTTAACTAAGCAATCAGGCTATTAAAAATCGAATCAAAATTTACAAGATCACTTATCCACCCATCTATCGGGTTATCTTTTATTGACAGTCCGGTCAGATTCAAATTTAAAATCACCACTAGTGGCTACATAATCACCCATTTTCCCTTCGTCCTTCTTCGTCTTCCTCTCGAGACTGCCAAAGTGTATCGGCGTGAATATGAACGGTCCGTGTTGAGACTTCAACTTGACCAGGTGCGGCGTTCTCGCGGGCGGCAGGGGGCGGGGAGTGAAGAACGAACAGCTGGGCACGTGAGTCAGGTTGGCGGGCGGGATTACTTCACCTGTTTCCAGAACAAGTGGCACTGGACCGCCTTCACACTGGGCTGATAACGCCTGAAATTTTGTATCATTCATAACAAAAGTAATATCACATAAATTTGTTATAACAAAAAGAAATTTATTCAAGTTAATGTAAGTAACATGCCACGTTACTTGGCAACGTTCACGTTACTAGGTAACAGCAGTGTGGCGCCTGGTACCAGGTCATCTTATAAGGCAGTACATATACGGCTATTTACATAATTAAAAAATGGAAATCCATCATACATACATCTGATTAAATGGAACTCATTTCCACAGCATTATTGATGAACAATAGTGATTTAGGAGTTAGACGCTAAATATACCGAATAATTATATTATATGTTATAATATCGTCATCACACCAATCCAATGTTGGACATAGGTCTCCTCCGAGGCGTGCCACAACACTCGGTTCTTTGTTGATATCATCCAGCTGCCTTCTTAGTCGTCGGTCCTTCGAGCCGCAGAGCATACCACACTATGTTTGCTAGATTCGAGAACTCGTCTGCCCAATCGGCATATCGGACCAACCTAGTGGCACTTCAGCTAGGTAATTCCTTATGCTATGGCGATACCATTGTTTTTTGACGATATCCTTGTTTCAGATTTAAACTCACAAATGAACTCCAGGTCCAGGTCGAATAAACCAACAATGCGAATTAAAAAAACAGAGTTAGAGAGAAATTTTAAATTTTGTAAATACTCCTTTCAGTATATTTAAAAAAGACATATTTTGGAGTATTATTTAGCTAAAATCTTAGGCACACGACCTACATATAACCGTGGCGGTGCTCGCGCGACCAGCTCACCTGTAGTTGAATGGCCAGGTCGCGGTGCTCCTGGCGCGTGAGGTGCGGCCACATGGTCTGCAGGAGGAAGGTCATGTGGCGCGTGGCTAGCGCGGGATGGCCCATCCGCCGCGCCGCTACCACTAGCTCCTGCAGCAACTGGATTTGCAACGCCGGCCAACCTGGGCCAGAATACATAGTAGTACTCAAAAGTTTTTTAGGTAGGTCAATTTCAGCTTACTCGTAAGGTAGTAAAGTCATGAAGTCGGTAGTCGGTATTAAACATCAATCACTGTTTTCTCTTTGTCTGGCAACGCGTTACGACTCCACGCTATAAGGGCTATATTTTCGGCCAAATTACTTAGAAATATTGTGAACACACCGTTGTCTGTTAGGTGAATATCACTGAAGGTAATATTCCGTTTTTTCTACTATTATTAATAACACTTCAACAGCGTGATTCATTATAAAATTTACTAACGCCACCTTTTGGCAAACTGTTGAACTATAAACATAAAGTATAATAACTTGATAAGAACTATATATTTTTTTATGTATATTAAGACCTGTTTACGCTTCTGATTAAAAAGACCGTCGACTCGAGACCGTACCGTTGCCACCACCTTCACTAGGCAGACCTAATCTTGTATCCAGTGATGACGCGTTGGCGCGCTGGCCAATTGAATAAACTTCCTTGTCATCGTACTATTAAATATGCAACGCGCGTGTAATCTTCAGATTTTACTTTATAGGCGTTACACTCAAATTTTGTTTTATATGCATTATATTAAGTTAATTTATTTATACGCATTCGATATACTTCGTTACGCATCAAAAACCCAAACAAAACTATAGTTTATTCTTAAGGTGTATACAACCATGTTTTATATAAATTCAAATTAAATTAAAACCTACGCATGTAAATTTATTAATAAATTTACTACTGTTTTAAAAAGTCATATTTGATGGTAATAAATTAACGTTCACACGCTCACTCCCCAGCATTGGGATTCCCTGTGTTGCTGGTAGCAGGAACATACACGGCATCACAAACGCCCACGACCCAAGAACAAACATTGCTGTCACATAAATGTCTACCTCGGCCGAGATCGAACCCGGGACCCTAGCTAGGTAGGCAGGGTCACTTTCAACTGGGCTACGTTTAAAATATATTGATATATTTATATGACTTACCAACTTGATGCTGTATAACATAGTTGGGATCGAGGCTGAGTCGATGTCCTGGGAAGCTGTGCAGCATGAGGTAGTAGCAGCGCTGCCAGTCAGGGTTGGGGTTGTTGGGGCTCACCTGCCGCGAGGCCGCCAGACGTTGACAGAAGGCTGCCTTGCGGAGGAATCCTGCCACGGTGTGTTTAAATCAGAATGTTAGCAATGATATTAAAAATATTCTATTTTTTTTTTTCTTATTTTACATCTAAATTATTTAATAAGTATGTGTGCTGTGAAATTAATTTCAATTGCCAAAAATAAAAAAAAATAATTAAGAGCAGAAATATATCTCTGAACAATTTAGAAAATAAATAATTGGTATTTATGAAGAATCTGAAATCTAAAGCCCAAATTATCTATCGTATAATTATGCCCCGGCCGAGAAACACGAAACAAGATCAAATCAGTATATTAAAATCTAATGCAACAAAATGGTCATACTTTCAAAGCATTAGTCTTCTCAAGCACCGAAAACAATGTTTACTGGCTTTTAGAGGATGTTTTATAATATTTCCCGTTTGCCTTTCACAATTTAACTCTCTTCATAATTCACTCTGCCTTTTGTTAACATTTCTAAAGCGATACTTTTGAAAATAATCGCGTTCACACTTGATTATGTTACACTAGTTAGTATTTTTTAGTATACTTTATTTACATAAAATAAGTTAATGCTTGACAACAATCCCACCTGATGTTAAATGGTGATGAAGTGTAAGATGTTGAGCGCATCAACTTATAATAGCCTATTCACTCTCCTCTTGAAAACTCCCACATCGTAGAGACGGTGGGGCCTTCAAGGTGACGGAGACGCTGACAGCAGATGTCATTACAGGCGTACATGCAAACTCCGGCACGAAGCTGGAAATTGTGCTCGATAATGTAACCTGGATAATCAAGGTACGCCACGCTGGATGGACATCCGATCTGATTCTCCGTCAGGAAGAGCAAGTGACATATGAATAAATAAGTGAGGTAGAATTTAGTCTATAAGAATTTCGATTTAAATATTCTTACCTATTTCCTTATACAGTTCGGCGAGGGTGTCAAATCTTTGTATTTTCTCTTGCTCACTGAGGGTCAAATTAATAAATATGACGTTCTGTAGAAAACTGGACGCGTGCAGGCTGTTATTTTGTTCCACTGCAATCCTAGCAGCTTTGAAACACGCTTCTGTCTCAATTATACCAGCGTTTTGGTATTTGCTATAATGTATAATCGCCTTTCGGTACTTCTCCGCTATTTCTTCCCCGTTGAGAAGGTATTGGTTATTGATTTGAGAGGGTTGTCTAGGAATGGATGGGAGGTCGAGGCTCACGTGGGACTTCTGGCTTTGGTATTCGATGTCGCTGGAGGACGCCAAAGATTCAGAATCAGCAATATCTGTCTCCGATCGCCTCGAGGAGGTCTCCACGCTGTCCGATGAAGAGGGGGTCAGTTCGCTGGGTGGGTTTGTGGGGCTGGAGGTTTTGGAAGAGCGAAGTGGCGACGACGTCAGTTTGAACTTCCTAAACGGATCGGTATTCGGCTGGTGTAATGACAGGGGCTTCGTTTTGTTCGGGGAGCTCTCTTGTAAGCTCGCGTTACGGTGCAACGGTGTCGTGTTCCTTAGATTCGGGTACTGGAGAATAGCGGATGTGGCGCAATGACCTGGAAAATATAACCAATACTAATTAAATTATGAAAGTTTATAGGTCAAGATATGGATAGGAATCCGCTGCTCAAAAAAGAGGCAATTGCTGCGGACAAACAGAAAGTAACTGAGTTTTGCTCTTTTCAGGGCAACATAATCCCAACATACTCCAGCTTCTCTGTTTTTTACCGGGTTGGCAATTAAAATGCGAAATATTATATTATATATTGGTTGCAGATAGTAAAGTGAGTTCATATTGTAACTTAAAATAATACCTATTAGTACCAATTATTTCTAAGAAAAAAAAGTAGCATATTTAAGGAGTACTTGAAATAATTCACATTTTTTACATCCAGACCGGCCACTGTGTGGTATCAAAAGATTCGTCTTTTTAATGCGCTTCTTGTGGATTGCATTTCGTGTAAAATC
>DWPT01006320.1:0-11541 GCA_018251895.1 Agathymus mariae mariae
ATGTAACTATAAATAAATTAATACTTTCAAAGTAGGAGAATTTACCAAACATTTGAAAAAAAAGTCCATTAAAATTGGACAAACATGAAATTTATTAATTTATTAAAAATAATTAATAATAACTGTGTCTGGTGTGATTATATGTAAACCTATATAACGCGTAAATTTTCTGAAGTCGACGCTATACATTGTAATGAATATGAAATCTATCGCTCGTGGACATCACCTATTCGCACGCCACACCCAATACGCAACGTTGTTACGTAGCTGTGATATATAATTAGTTCAATAATACACCGTATGTATACAACCGATAATGATTGGTTGTCTAACTCGGCAATAAAATGGCGTGGAAAATGCTCTAGGTGTCGATTATTGATTTAAAATAAAAACCAAGGTATCGAAATCAGCATTAGCAAATGTTGGAAATGTTCAGATGTTAATCGGGTAGCTCGTATGTTTTATCGCCAGTCCTTGAAAGTATAAAAAATATATAAAAAAAGAAGTGCGCCGCTCAGTGAATCTACTAATGCTTCAAACGATTCACATTGCAAGCGCAAAATAATGAAATTATAAAGATTAAAAAAAATAAAAATGAATAATAATGATTGGTACAAACGATAATATTATGTAAACATTTCAAAATGGCACAACGTGACGTTCGTTTAGTAGTTCAAGTGTGAGTGAATGATAACAATGAATCAATAGCGAGATTAAGGCCTACCTCAATGTCGAGTAAGTATACCTAAAGTATAATACAGTCAGTGTATTGTAAAGTCGGATATAGCATGAGATATATCGCGACGATAACACTTGATAATACTGATAATTCTGTACTTGTACGTATGGTCAACATATAAATTTGTACAATGTAGGTAACACTCTATTTAATACAAGACAAATAGCAAAAATGCATTTAAAATATATTTTTAAGAAATTCACTATATATTAGTAGCTATCTAGAATCTTTTAAGCAATTATTGAGGTAAATATGTAGAATACTTTTATCAAATACCATAACAATAACAAGAAATAAACATAAAACTCAGCTCATAATGTGGAAATACAACAGACAATTTTATCGCTAAACAACGATTTCTTCCAGACAACCTTTGGGTAGAGGACACAGCAAAAAGAAGAAAGTGTGGAGGGGTACAATTATTTGGAGGAAGTAAAATTAAAAATATACGTAAATGAAAAAAAGAAAACAGTCCATACATATACAAATATAGTAAAATTAAATACATAACTACATATGTATTAATATAAAGATACACACAAATATATGCATACACATAAAATTATATGAATGTACACATAAACAACTGAACTCACTTATGATATGCAATTATGTGCATCGTTATATAATATGAAGGATGATATAAGTAATGGGCACTTACATACTTTGTCTCAAAAAAGAGAATAATTATGGTAAGTCGCCTGTGTGTTAAATTATCAAAACTATGAGTATGCTTAGTTATAATAATATATTTACGAGATCATTCTTGCAAAATAATAACATATCAACTCAAAATAATAGTATGATAATATTAATGTGGATTTATTTCACAATAATAAAAAAGAGGTATTTTTATATTTGGTGGGTACCTAACATAAATGTCATTGACGTCCAAAACCGACGATGTAAACGTATTCTACAAAAAGGGCTAGTTTAGCAAACAAATAAATTGAATAAAGTGCGTTCATAATACTGTACATTTAGAGCAACTAGGGTAGAGTACAAACAGCGATCCCGTTGTGTCCCATGAAGAGGGTAGAAAAGCGCTGAGTTTGAGGTGGTATTTCACTCGAGTTCCATCTATCGTTTTCACAAGGAGGTAAAACAAGTAAAGAAGTTTCCTAATGGTATAAAAGAAAACAAAAATATGTTTAAAGCGGACCGTATTTTATGTAGAGCAAAATGTCAGGTTATCATTCCATTGGACGCGTTTTTATATTGGCCTAAAATCCAAATTTTACATCAAAATGTGTATTTTATGTTAACGTTACGCCTTTTAAGATCGTCGTAGTAACCGATAATGATTTAAAGTAATATTTAAAAAAAAACTAAGTTTCCTCAGGGGCTTATAAGAAATAATATACTTTCTTCTTACGGGGACTCAGGTCTAATGTAAGTATATAGGGGCCGCTATCAAATACTTTAATATATTGTTTGTTGTTGACAATCTAATACTGTCGAATGGATCCTCGTCGTCTTTGCAAAGACTATTGCCAATTGAGAATGCACAGCGGAACTAGTGACTTATGAAATATTATTAACACTTCGCCTTTACTTTGTTTGACAAATGGGCATAGTGGCGCATACTTGGGGTTAACACTATCATGCGCATGTAAATTAGTTGAATGTTGTACCAATCATGTCATTATCTATATTGTCTAGTTACAATTTTACAATAGAAAAGATAACGTGTGAAATAATGACCCCACGTGCACTATTAACACAGGAAATAGTCAGTTAGAAAAATATGCGTTAATTGCATCCCACATAATTCTAAATAGAAATGATCATAAGAAATTAAAGAAATGCTCATTTTCAGTACGCTAGGAGTGGCGCACGTGGCCGGCATGTGCAAGCCAGACCGCAGCTGCTCCGTCAACGAGGACAACGGCATCATGCTTGCGCATACCATTACACATGAACTTGGCCATAAGTAAGTAGAAATAAAGAACTCATAACTCTTGTGCTGATCCGGTGTAAAAGATTTTACACCGACTGCCAGCCTTAGATGGACCTTGAGTTTAATTCCTACCGGGGGCATAAATTTATATGACTAATAAATGTTTGGCTCCCGGGTGTTGATTGATTGTAATTTGTGGTCTCTCCTTTATATGTGTCTTCCATAAACACAGAGAAATGGTATTTGACACATTTCTTTTAGTTTATCTGGGATTTGTACAGGATGTTACGGTGAACATAACTATTTCACTGTTTCACATTTGCCTTTAGCTTCATCCGTCTTTACATACTAATATGAAAACAAAAAAATTCCAAATCTCATTAAGACAGGTTTACTTCTGAAATTTTTCCAATGAGTTATAAAACGTTTTTTTTTTTATAATTTTTAAACTGGAACGTTTCTCTATTACTTACATTAAACTCGATCAGTTCTGGCGTTTCTGCTTTTTTAAAAAGTTTAAAATCATGTAAACCGACATCAAATGCGTTTAAAAGCACAAACAATTTAAACCAGACGATGAAAGAATAATGTTTGCAATAAATCCATTATTTGCGTGTGCCACAAGCACGCAGAAGGCGTTTTGCCTTCGAACCCATACATGGGTCAATCTTTCTATATCGGGGAGACCATGGAACTAGTATACAATTATAATAGTACCTCTGAGTTTCTTCGCGTGCACTTTGTGCGAAACTTTCATGATGCAGAACACTATACTTTACTTGGATTTATCTTGAGTCACATTTTATTTAATAAATTGTTAGTAGTGCATTTTTTACACTTTATTTATTGTACATAATCTTGTCTTATACAAAACAAAAAACATAACTAATGATGTTATATTTTGTTTATATTTATTAACTTCTTATTTAGTTATGTAAAATTTGATATAAAAGTAGGCAGTCATACTCGTGATTTGATACATTACCATACGGTTTATGGTTTATGTCAACATAACAATTTGTTACGGTTGGCACCAAACCTATCTTATCCTGGCGCCATGCCTCCTCTATATACTGGTAACAATGGACAATATCGCATTACCCACACAGCGGCCAAGCGCATTCGCGTGTACTGATGTGTACTTGATACTGCTTAACAATACAAGTACACGTGGCCCCATTAATAATAGGGTAATACATTACTAAAGGATAGTCTGAATAGTTAGTCAATGGCAAAGTTCCAATAAAGATAAGAATTCGAAAAAATTATATAAATTTTAATTAAAAAAATGCTTATAACATACAGCACTATTGACATGGAGACATAGTTTCAGAAAATCAAATTAAACGTGGAAAGTGGAATACTTTTTTCATTTAATACTCTACTTTGTGAGCAACATTAATAATTACATCAATTGATGATTGGAGATGTGACGTTGTTATTGTCCATTGTTTTGTCACTGTTTCATTTCAACCGCAGATTAGAAGTATGTCAATTGATTTACAGACAATAATCTCATCCTTTCTAAAACAGTGTTTACTAAAAACTCCAATTAAACTGCGTATATTCGCCTGTATTGTAGACTTAATAAAACTACCCAATCATATCATGTGTGTTTTATTTAGCATTGCAATATGTGTAATACGGCGCTAGTAAAGTAATTCTGTTTGGAGTTTATTCGGGAATCGTTGCCTGGCGCCTCCAGTTGTAGTCTGAGTCACGTTTCCACGCCGAGATTACCACAAGGACGTTGCTTTTAAGATATAACACTATGGAAATAATATTTGTTTTACTTATCGTTCACTAAAACTTGCGTAAAGTTTACTTTGTATCACTCGTACTGCACTGCTTATCAATATTTATAAAGCAGTAACATATATAGATGTAATGATAATAATTTCAAAATTAGTCTCCAGCGCTTGCCAAGTTCGAATCGTGCGTGCGCTTCTAATTTTTCAAGGTTATATGGGTATTGAGAATTAATTATTACTCGATTTCAAACCCATACAAACGCGGACTTTTTACATTTTTACTCACACAATATTTGTATCTCATACTGAAATTTGACCTTATTTCATGGTTCATGTTATGGCGATATCATGTAATTAAATAATGTATATGTATATAATATAAAAATCGTGAGAACCCGTTACAAATAAAGTACAAAAATTATCACTTGCTTCTGTAATAGCATAATTGTAACGAAACTTGCATACCAAAATGTTCTCCGAATTGCGCACCAGTCAACTAACAGTGAGACAATTATAAATCATGATGACCTATTCCAGTATTTGTTGAGCATTGATACTAGCAGGCCTCCCAATCTAAAACAAACTCAGGTTATGTAAGCTGCGCAAACAACACGACACAGGCAATGACCTTCTTTCACTCGTAGACACATGAATGCATCATTCGTTGAGTACAATGCACCCGGTGCATTGACGCCACGCTATCAGCCCACACAAGTTCGTATTTTTTTACCTTATCGTAAATTAAGAAATGAGCATCATGAGGGTAAAAAATAATTAATGATTACCAAAACCATTTAATAACTTATATATTTTAAATCTAACACCTATTAGACTTATTGTTAAACATTCTTAAGTTTACAATTTAGGAAAATAAAATTAAAACAAATTGCGAATAAAAAAAAAAGATAATGCAACTGCAGCATAATATAGGAAAAAACTTTATTAAGTATTCTAATTATTTTATTACACATCTACCTATTTACGTTTCGCTGGGCGGGCATCAAATTAAATATATATTTTAGAATAATTATTTAGTAATATTCATTATTATTTAGTAAGATAGTTAACTTAGTAATTAAAAATAATTATAATTAATACCGTATGTTCGTTATTCATAGTTCACTGAACGCCCTCTGCCCCACTTAGAGAAAATAAGTCATGCATAGGCGAAACACTGATACTACTGATACTGATACTGATAAATACTGATACACGGCTTATTTTCATTCTCCACGTACAAATACCTTGCTTATAACATTCTGAACAAGTATGATCGATACTCGGCGATATACCTTGTTGCGTGTGACTCGTTTGAAATAAGCTGTTATTAGTAGATAAATAAACCTACCAATATAAAATGCAATTGATAAATTTTCCCGGGAGCAAATCTTTAAATAGGCAATGGAACTAAATACAGTAAGCAATAGCTTAGTGATCAAAATTATGTCAATATGAAATATGAATAATTTATTACTGCGCTAATAAATTAATAAACGCTCACATACTCACCCAACTAGCACCTGTGATACGGGTGGCATACATAAATGAGACATGATAAACACCCACAATCCGAACGAAACATTTACTCCGAGAATCGAACCCTAGACTTCTCGTTCATCGGCAGGGTTACCGACAGAGGTACAGAATATTGACGTTCGAAACATTTTCTTAAAACACATTACCCAAATTGAAAAAAAAAAACACCGATCATTTAGAGCCAGAAGAAAGGAAACTAGTAACATGCAGTAGAGAGACGTATTAACTATTTATCATATTATTATATTTGTTTAACTGTTTTAGTTTCGGCTTGTACCATGACACTGAAAAAATTGGTTGTCACCGACGCGAAGGTTCTACGTTGCATATCATGACGCCTATTTTTGAAGCTGATACGGTACAGGTCGCATGGTCGCGGTGCAGCAAACGGGACGTCACCAACTTCTTAGAGTAAGTCCTTGTACTAAGATATTATAATATGTATTTTACTATCAATAGGAATCCATATCTTTGTATTCAATAAAAGTGAAAGTTAATTAAATTTTAAATATTTATTTTAATTGACACACTTAAAATAAATATTATACAGTTATGTATGATTATAACGCGCTGTTGTGAAATATAATTAATTGCAGCAACGAAATGGTCAAATAACTTTGATATCATATTCATAAACTGTAATTGTGAATATTAAGGTAAGGAAATGTTTCCCAAATTAATAATTTGTGTGATAAAATTTATTCTTCAGTAACTGCCCTCAATCGTTATGGGTCCTGACAGACGATTATAAATATTTAAAAAGCGTTCACGTGGACATGATTGATCGTACCGCCGTAATTGACCTGATTTGTATGTCTTTTATTTAACAAGTTCAATGATACCTGCAATACTCTCACGCAACAAAACAATTTGAATGGAAAGAATTTTCTTATCAATTTAATCTGTTCCAACTTTATTTTTTTAATAATATACAACTTCTATAAACAAGCTATGGCTATAGTAAGTAAAAGAGGAATTTGATGGCACCTTTAAATTATTATAAAGTTTTTATGTTACTTTCATTGATCCTCGCCTGTCTTAATTCTAGCAGGTATAATTTACTTAATAATATAGAAAGCAGTTACCTATACCGAATGCAGTTATAACGAGACAGTTTTTGCTTTATCTTTACCCAATAAAATCGTAACGATGTTGTCGGAAACTGTAATTGCTGTGAAAACTTCAAGTAATAAAAAGATGACAAATCGTCTTCTTATATTTTTGTGAGTGGATGTCTATTGCAACGCTTTAAATTGCCTTTCGTGACAAATACGATACTCTCAGTTTTATTGTGATAAAAACATAATACAAAATGTATAAAATCACGAATAATGCCGTTTCATGTACACGGCATTGTTGACGTGAATGGTGATCGCCCAAAAACTATTTTAAAATGTATGGCTCTGTAGACCACAAGCATTGCGTAATATCAGATTTCTAATAAGTATGAACTGCTAAAATTGAAAGTAGAATACCTACGCAAACATAAATTATGTAAACAGCATGATTTGTCTAAGACACCGGATACCGTTTCACAAGGCCTCAATTGACTAATAATTTTTGTTCAGACTGTAAATATTTAAATGTGCTCAAGTCCTTCTACAGTTTTCTTTCAATGGGCTAATACAAATAACTTATTGAAAAGGATTCAAGCCTGCTAGAATACATCAGCCATAGTATGAAGTCGGGACAAACAATAAATGGAGATTGAATGAAATTACGTTAGCGTTGTTGATAAGTATAGGTGCTTATTATGAATGATAGTAGAACGTATAAATCTTTGAGATTTAATACGGTGATCAATACTGTGGCCTTTGGAAGTCGATTACAATTAATAGGTACATAATTTATACAGATAAAAGATTAATGAATACAATTTTATTTGCAGTGCTGGCTTGGGCGAGTGTTTGAGCGATAAACCATCACAAGAGGAATACGTGTATCCCGAAGTACCAGCAGGTACATTATAAGAAGTTCAACATCGGTACATTTGAGTTACAAAGATATCTCATTAAATTGTAAGAGAATTCCGCCACACTCGATGTTCTTTAAAGTGATATCTACGGACTTAATATTTTTTATTTATACACAGGAGAATCCTACACCTACCACACCAATGCTTTAAAGATCAATAAACTCTAAGAACTCGGATTTAAAAGTATAGAAATTACTTGGATTGGGAAGTAAAATATTGTTTGGCAATGTACAAAATTGTGACTTTGTCACAGTATTCTAACATCTACTAAATCGGACTCAGTCAGTGACCAAGGACTGCGAATCAAACTTCTCTCATTGTAAAAAGTATGTTATCCGCATTCTAGTGATGTTTTGAACTTACAGTGCGGATGTGAAAGCATAAAAGCGTATAGTGATTTTAACAGTAACTGGGAAATAATATTCTGACATGTGGTGGCATCGAACTTTCGTGAGCACGCAGTGATTTTTTTATTTATTTGAGCAGGAGTGACATTCGACGCCGCAACGCAATGCCACCTTCAGTTCGGCGCCGAGGCGGTGGTCTGCGCAAAACCGACGGAGCTGTGTGAGCATCTGTGGTGCCTCGTCAATAATTCATGCAAAACCATGTTGCGGCCCGCGGCGCCCGGGACCACTTGTGGCGTCGATATGGTGAGTTGATTTGTTTCCATAAGTGAACCATAATGTACTGTCTTCTAGAGTAGAAAACACAAAGACAATTTTTATGCTACTTATTAGGGCATGCACTACTCGAAATGCTCTATGCGACCTGCGTAGATCGTAAGTAATCGACCGACTATTAACAACTGCCGCATCAGTCTGTAGTAAATTAGATACACACATCACGTGACTTTATCCGCTTGTGTTCTTATTGTCAAGTATATTACATCTCAATATTCCAATGTCTCCTTTAATGAAGCAGTCATAGGTACTTGTTTAAAGCTTGTAGCAATCGTAAATATATACCTTGAGTCATCGAAAGAGGGATACATAAATAATCTGATCAAGAGCAAATAGCAAAACTTCATGCGTTCTTCTTTTGATCGACGACTGTGAATAATAATATTTTTGATTCAATTAGTTTGCCTATTATATTTTCATAATTAAATTTGATTGATTTATTAAATTCAAATACAGAGAGTTTACCTCATTAAGGACTCTGGTCACTCATATATTTTCTTCTACTTATTGTCGTCATCAACGACGACTGGTTTCCGATGCGCCCACTCACATTCAGTCCTCAAGGGTCACCTTTTTACCCGGGCTCAAACTCGGAAGACACTTGTTCGTTCTTATTGTTGTTGTTAGTGGAAAAGTAGACGCTGTCGTTGAGCAGGAATCCCAATGTTCGTTGTAACTTTTCCGAATGCGCAGTCGGTAGTCCCTCAGATGGGTGGGACTAATTGGAGACTATGAGCTCCCGCGGAAGCGGGAGCCTCAGGCGGTTGCGCATGGAGGAGTGCGATCGCCCTAAGTGCCACGTGTGGCCCGCTGTCAGCTCGGTCATATAGTCACATATCTATCGTCTGCACTCGGAGGTCGCGCGGTATGACGTCATTACGTACATAGTAACCCACCCCCTATCGTGTTGGTGTTTTATCAATAAAATTATGGCACTATACACGATCATAAGGACAGCCAAAATACGAAGGAAAACAAAGATAGCCGAAAGCCACCAGTAATGATTTGTATTGAATCCACTGGTGTTTCTGTTAAAACCTGGCCACTTATACCACAAATTACTTGATCATTCTGGACATATTGCAGTAGTGAGTCAAGCCTTACAAGGATACCGGATACAATCACTTAGGCAGATACATAAGTTGCTATTGTGTAACTAAGACAAATACATAATTATTACAAACATGGCTCCCTCTCATACGTCTCTTTAATTTTAACCGTCTATCTTATCTATTGTCAACTGCTCGTAGTGAATAATAATTACTCGAACGCACTTATTTGTACGTACTAGAAAGAAGGACATCACATTCGTTAAAACTGAAATTCAAAAAAGCAGGACATGTTTCAGAGTACAATAGTACAGTACAGTAAACAAAAGGTATATTTTTAATCTACCAAATTATATCACTAATCGCAATAATCATAAATAACAAAACACATTAAGGGTGTCAAGTAAACTCTATAATTATATTCAAACTTTATCCAATAGATGTAAAGGCTTTATTTACGTAGATGAGGCAAATCATAACCTCAACATTTGTGAACAGTGGTGTCAGAACCAAACCTGCGTGCCTCGGACGCCGTATCCCAGGCCGCGGGACGGCGGCTGGGGTCCGTGGAGCGAGTGGAGCGAGTGCTCACGCACATGTGGTGCGGGCGTGTCGACACAGTCGCGAGAGTGCAACAACCCTGAACCTTATAACAACGGCAACTATTGCATCGGAGACCGGAGTCGGTAAGTATGAAAATAAAAAATAAAAAAAAAATGAGGCAAAAGATATTTGTGATCGACTTTTATGTTTCAATTATAATTGGTGGTCGATACAAGAGTGCTTCTTTTTAGTCAACAAATGACCTTTATTAAGTGGACTACACAGATGTTTCTATTTCTCTTAAGTAATTTAGCAAACTGTCAACATTTTAAAAATCAGCGTGTAGTTACATACTACATGGATTCTTTTTATTATAGGTACAAAATATGTAATACGGATCCTTGTCCTATCAACGACCCATCGTTTAGAGAAGTGCAATGTTCAAAGTATAACAACATGACATACAAAAACGAAACTATACTGGAATGGCTACCGTATTTCGATCAAGGTGCGTATTTGAACTGCTTAATAGGAATTTATTTGATTTTTTTTGAAATAATATGTATATATAAAGGGAACAGTATTCATTTTTTAATGAAATTACAGACAAACCATGTGATTTGCAATGTGTACCTCGAGACCCGCGATTAAGCGACATCGAAATGCTCGGAGGTTTCGTTGCTGACGGAACTCCTTGCCGGCAGAGTCCGGGGGCTCGAGATATGTGTATTGCAGGTAGATGATTTAGTTTACACCCAATTTATGAAATTTGGAAGAACTGTACATTATAGTTTGTTTAAATAAAAGTTTCGTGACAAATATACCAGTGATTGGGAACACTCTTCTGTTGAGAATTAAATAATAAAAAATTGTTAAGAGACTCCTCTTTTTCAATGAGTTGAACTTCCGAATAGTGAGGGATCCGTAACCGTAACCGACACTATCGGAATCCGAAATAAAAAAATATCCGTAATCATAACCAAAACCGATAAAATGTTATTAATATATCCGTATCCTTATCCAGATCCTAAATGTTATATCCACAAAATTACCACTTAATATAAATCATTCATAGACAATATTATATTTAAAAATATTTTTCCCTGGGGAAATTTTTTTTTTTTTATTGTAACTCATGGGTTAGTCCAAATATTTCATTTATGTTTGGCGTAAACAATTCCTGTTCAGTCTCTAAGTTAAGAACGCCAATTAAATCGTCTGTTAGATTATGCAGGTATTTTTTACTTACTCAGGTTTTATTCGTGTTATAATAGGACAAGCAACACAAAAAATATTTACATAGATCTCTCACATTCTATTTTCTACGAAAATATAGGTCTAAGTGCCACGATAAAACTAATCAGG
>DWPT01006321.1:0-11539 GCA_018251895.1 Agathymus mariae mariae
ATGAAACAACCAAAACTAGTTTTATTTTTTTTATACCCGAAATATGCAGCAAGTTGTAGGGTGCCTAATACTTTTGGGCAAGGCTGTATATGTATACATATCGTGAGTACCCGTTTCATAGCAAAACGTGCACAAAGTCTAAACACATACTTTTAGAACTTGTAACCAATCAATAAAAGAATTGTCCAATCATGGGCATACCTGAATCGTTTCCAAAGCAGCCAGCCTCTGTCCCTCAGCACTACTACCCTGAACTGGTGACATGTATATATTCAGTAAAATAGGCAGATAGTTTTTTGCGAATCTGCTCAACTCATTTCTATCGTCTTCATTCTCCATGGAGCAAGAGATCAGTTTCCTCAACGCTTGCATAACCGACAATCTAAATTCTGGATTATCTTTTAACACGTTCCCCAAAACACGGGCCAACGCCTTGAAGTTCTCCTTAACATCCTTGGGGCAGTTGCAAAAGCTAGGCAGTAAGGCCCAGAACTGATTGCACAATAACTCATATGTATGAGAGCCGGGGGTATCCTTTTCTTGTGCGAGCTCACGGGACTTCTTTCTACAAAAGGTTGCCATTTCCAATATTTCCGTTGCGAAGAATTTCAAATTTGAATTGGTGATTTTTTCTCTCAAAACTGGTATTAACCAGCTCCTGTCCAAGTTGATTGTAGTGCCGTCTCGTAAGGGTATAATTTGTAGAACGAACTCAGGTCCTAAAGATTTAATCGCGCATCCAGTAGCGTATTCCACTTCTTTCTCGTTAAAGAAGTTGTGACTTTCGCGGCGTTCAATCATCTTTCTGAGCAGCGGACCCAGTGCATAGATGACTTTGTCGTTTCCTATCTGTAACAAGATTTTTTATCAGATGTTTCATAGAATCTTTAGCATTGTTTATATTTTTGGTATTGCATGACATGTCATCCATAGGGCTTTAAAATCAAATTAAAATACATCTTGCAATTTAAGTTGCATCTATTTTTAGAGATTATCTATTTTTAAATACTCATATTTAAAAAAATCATTAGTATCATTTGTTCTATCTTACCTCAAAACATACAGCCAATGTCAGTATGACATGCTTGATAGCTTGGTTGAAAGGGTTGTCCAGACCAGTGCCTATAGACTTGAAGATGTTGTCAATGTGTGATTTGTGCTTGGTGAGGCACTCATCTGACTCAATTGCTGGCTTCACACAGTCTAGAAGAATGGCCTAGGGTGATAAAGTAAAATGGTCTTATTAATAATAATATATTAATATTTTATCTAAACAAATGAGCATGATAATGATGCAATCTTAATTTAATTGCAAACCAAAAAAATTAGAACTAAAAACTGAGCATAAGACATTTCTTCTTTAAAGAAAATAAATTAAATTTGAACAATCATTTCATAATAATATAAAAATATCAAATCATAATAATTTGCACATCTGTATTTGGATGATAAATTTAAATTTTATGTACTACACTCTTATATAAAGCATAGCGAGAAGTTCACTCTGAAATTTGAAGTAATCCAACACTTCTAATAAGTGGCATATAGCCTTCATTGATTTATTAGGTATAATAGAGGGGTCTTTTTTTATTGGTATATTAATCAATGATTTTTATATCATGTAATGCTACTAGAGACAACGGTGTTATTATTTCCTTCCGTTTGACTACTGTTATTGTTTTGCAAACCAACCTTCAGATTTTGATAATTTGGATGCTCATGCAAGGTATGTCTCCTTCGGAACCGGTCCTGTTCTTGGTCTTATCTAAACAGGCGGGAATTGCATGTAATTATCTAAACAAATTTCTGTTAAAACTTCAGTAGAAAAACACTAGTACAGAATAGGTAACCGGTTTTGAGAGCAACCTATGGTTCTTTTCCTGATACTTCATACATCAGATCTTGCATTTGCTAGATGAAAACAGCCACCGTTTTCATCATTACCAAGGCAGTATAGATAGAGGTAAGAGCTCTCTCAGAAAGTATAAAATTTAAACTTACCTTCAGGGCGTTAGTAGCGGCGGCGTTGACGTCACCAACGTCTGAGAGCCACAGCTCCGAAACACAGATGTTGACAAACGCGGGGAGGTTTGGGATGCACAGGTTCATATCCAGACTGAGGAATAATGTATATTGATTAAGTTCAGGCGAAGTAATTCATAAGTATAAAGTAAGTTAAACATAGAAACGTAAGACAAGTCATACTATATATTAATACATTTTTAATTGTATGTTGAGAATTTACACGATATTTTAATTTACTTGAAGTTTTGCAAACTCATATCTGAACAGCGTTATGCAGTGAGGGTTTAAGCTCTCTCATTCTATTAAGTTCAATTGTAATAGCTAATATCAATCCATTATGATCACATTTAACAGAATAATAGGACTCAAATGTTTTTGTCATGTTGATAATGATGAAACAATGACTCAATATCCATAGTAGATTATGCACTACTATTAGCTATGATCATTATTAATGAAAATGGATACAAATCATACCCAGCGAGACAGCCATATCCTTGTTGCAATACTGCAGCCCAGGCCAGAACTTGTCCACTATCATTGGCAGGAGGCCTGGCAGCCATTAAAGCCCGTGTCAGCTGGGCAGCCAGTCCAGGGGTGAGGTTGCAAGTGTCCTTGGGAGCTGACAGTAGTGCGTGCATGGTGTGCAAACAGCATGTCTTGATATAAACGTTATTATGTGTCATTAGAGACAGGATCGCTTCAGATATTGTCTGTAAGAGGAAATTAGTAATTTGTAATACTGAGCTTTTTTTTCAATCAATTAGTCTTATGGCTTATAGCATTGATAGGATGAATCACTAAAAAGTGTTTTGTCTAGTACATTATAGAACAGTTAATACAAAATGTATGTGGAGCTGCCATGGGATAATTTCCCATCTCAGTCATGTCTCTCTAAAACTGAAACTGAAATACATTGAAAACTTTTCAAGATCACTATAAAACAAATTTCGTAACTGGCAAGGTAGGTAATAAACTACCATCTACAACTACAGTTAGGATTTAACTGGTTATAAATCAGCATTACTAACTCTTAGTTACACCACTAAGAGAGGTCTGAATGCAACACCAGTGAATTATTTAAAATTGGATTATTGCCATTGCGTGAGTTTGGTTAAAGTGTTTAACATCAACTAATTTGTCAACCGATTTATTTATATGTACCTATGTATCATAGCGGTTACCTTGATATGTTCCTTGTTGAAAACGGGCAGTACATCACGCAGCATAGTCAGCGTGTGCAACACTGGCCTATGGCCTGATAGTAAGGCCTCCGGCGTGATTTGCGACAAACAGTATTCCGCGACCCGGTTAGACGCTGGGTGCACCTTTGGTGGCTGAAAATGCAATATTCATCAATAATGTTGAACAATGAGAAACAGTATATGATAGGATTGTTTTGTTGGGAAAAATAATTTGAATGATGCTGCAAGAAAATAATATCCTTACACAAAGCATTTCATATGAGTCCTTGGAGTGTCAACATCAACTTACTTTTTGTACACGATTGTATGCCGGTCCAAACATATTGTAAGTAACATATCAGATGAGCCTCAGAATTTTCCTTTATTCTGGACCAACAAATATAGTGAAGGCTCTATAAAAACAAAGTAATGAATCAAAAGTCTTACTTTAATCTTGTGGTCTTCAGATGGTATCATAAAACAACTTCCACGTAGAATAGCCATGACTGCGTGTTGTGCTGCTTTACGAACCTACAACAAAGAATTTAATGAATTGACTATTTAAAAAATCTTTACGTAAGTATAAAAAAAAATTTTTTTTTTAATCATGCAATAGTTATTTATTGCCGAGTGAGCAAATTCCGTATTTAGCGGCGAGATTGAATACTAATCAAGCAAAGAATCCCATCATTGAATCACAAATGTGACATGTGATTCCAAGTTAGAAACCTAAATCTATGTAGCAATCAAAGGTACAAAAAACAAAATTTCTTTGCTCTTGTGTAAACAACACAATTTTTCATTTCAATAACGATGACAAATTATGTTACAAAAAGTTATAATGAACCAGGTGGAGAACCACCTAATGTGAAGTCCATATAAACATAAGTGTATCACAAGGGACTCCAATACCATTATACTTCAAGTAAAGCGACAAATTTATCATTAAGATAGAAAAATCTTACCTTAGGCTTAGAATGCAAAGAAAAAGCGAGCACTGAGTCAAATACTTTCATAGTAGAGGAATCGCCCCATAGGGCATATTCCTGTGCCCTTATTAAAACAGACAGACATCCAATCACACTTCTGAGCAGGGTTCCATTATCAGACTGAGCATTCTTCTCTAGGATGTCCATGAAGACAGTTGCAGAGTCAGAAAACTGTTTTCTTAGCACTGCTTGGGGGACGGATTTGATTCCCATTGATAAAAGTGACAGTGTTGCTATTATATTATCTTCCCCATCAGATGCTTTTAGGGTTTCCATCTGAAATTATTTTTGATTTTAGCATAAACACAATGAACATTAAGTAAACCATATTGTATTCATATAATTGTACAGCAACCCAATTGCCTTATATCAAAAAAACTTGCTACTCTTCATTTATTGATAGACGTGCTTTGCAATGTGTTTTATAATATGAGACTATATCATTTTTTAATATAGTACAAGTAAGGGATTTTTGAGGCTGAACAATCCATCATGACTTTTAAGTGACCAGCATTTCTGGCTTGAATTACTAGACTGGAATGCTTTATTAGTTATGTCAAGGTTTAGCAATTGATGCAGAAAATGGAATATGCAATGAAATCCACTTTGTTCTATTGGGCAAGATAAGATACATATATATAATTTCACTTACAAGTATAAACACAATAATTTCTTTTAATTTCTCAAGTTGATTCAGGGATATAGCTGAAAATCAGCATAGAGGTCTTACAACCATTCTAAGTGCAGATCCATTTTTAGGTTTTTTTTAATCATATGTTATTTTATACACTATATAACATACCAGAGCAGCAAAATACTCAGTACTGGATTCCTTTCCACCTTGCTCCTTAATGACTTCAGTAACAGCTGCCAGTACAGCAAGCATTTCCTTATGTAAAGCATTATTTGAGTCGAATCTGCTGAGTAATCTGTTATGGGGACAAATTGCCAAAATTATGCTGGGTGGTCCCTTAGTACTATTCAGTCAGCAGGAAGGATTTTAGTGAGCATGTGACATAACATATAAAGTTTATATCAAGAATCATTTTAACAGCCTTACCTATTTTGTGGTTACATTTTGATTCAGTCTAAATATGGCAAAATTAATAGTTCATAATAATAAACTAAATTAGAGGCTGTTGTAATACAGTTATGTACAGTGCATTTAGGATATAACGACATTGAACAGCCTACATAATTTCATTGATAACAATATAAATCCAGAAGTCATAACAGGCATAGGTAAAGATATATAGACACACACAGTTTAGTTACAGTTCATTTGTCACTATAGAAAAATTGTCACTATAGGCAATGACGTAAACAATGAAATCCACTGTATGATACTAAACAAAATAGAAACTACCTCCTTTGCAAAATTCAATAAATATTCCCTGAATCAAAGAGTAGCATAAAATTTAAAATTCGTAATATTCAGTTCAACAACCAATGTTCTTATAAAAACGTACTTACTTGGTAAAACTGACATTGGAACATTGACTCCAATCTGATGCAAATGTTTGGAAAGTTCTGAATGTCCCTGATCTTGTGGTCCCAGTGAACTCAGTATCAGATTCTTCTCCAGACCTCATAGACATGCTCTCAAAGTCCTTTGCTATACTCAGTTCATTCTCCAGAGGCTTTGGTTTACTAAAACTGTGGCTATACATCATCATTGCATCATGTTTCAATACTGCTTGTTGTGTTAACCCAGAGTTGCCTGTATGGAAAGTAGGTATAATTAAAAATAATTGGTATAATATGTTAACTCACAAAGAATTTATGTATGCTTTATGTGTTGACAATCTTATTTCTTATGTAAATAACAGTGTGTATGTGTGTTATTGACCATTTCCTAACCCAATCTTGCTTTTTTAATCAAACAGGTTAGCTAACCAATCATGGATGTATATTTATAACATTCTTTACATAAAATATTTTTTGGGAGTTCAATTTAAAAGGCTCAGTCAGGGTTACAAATACAATTAACAAAAGCTAAAGTTTGGAAATAAAAAATGAGGAGGACCTTATTCAATATTATAAAATATTTTATTGAACATCTTACATTAAATTCCTGTTTTTAAATTAATACTAGAAACAGAAAATATTCCTTACTACATCTACAGCATTGTACCATATACCCCAAGAGTCTGAAAAATACTTTGAAGGTTTGATAAAGAAAAAGATGAGACAATTCATGGACAGTGGTCGCCATTCCTTGTTTCTAAGTCAACTGTAGTTTGTTTTACGATCGTCTTCAAGGGTAAACCACATTTCTGATTGAATTGATGATCAGAACAAGGTTAGCCAGCTTTGGCAAAACTGTATTATACTACAGTCAGCTTAAATTGTGTGTTATAATGTTTAGTGAATAATTTTATAGACAATGATGAAAACGCAAGTATAATGAACTAATAAAGATAATAAATAATAAAATACCAAGATTTTCTTGAAAAAACCGGGTTTTTGCCATTTCCCTGAATTTTTGAATTTTCGGGTTGGAATTCGAAGATTGACCTTTCTGCCATCTTTTGCCCTTTGTTGTCCCTTTTATTTTTGATCGAAATTTGCCCATTTTCTTCTTTCATAACACTTATTAACTTTTCAAAACACGACTTCCCCACGTGCTTGATTTATGCATTTACTGTCAGGTCACAAGACAACAAATTGTTAATAAGTGTCAATGTCAGATAAAACAAAAAATCTAAAACATGAGCAGTGATTGACCATAGATTAATATAACATATTTTACCACATAAATAATGGTAAAAAAATGTTTATCAAGTTGAGATGAAAGTTTTTTTACATGTCTTGTAACAACAATTTTATATTTTTATCACGTAGAATATTATAAATTTAGTTAAATAAATAGTAATGTAAATAAACGTATAGAAAATTTCAATAATGTCACAAAACATAAATCTTTATCAGGTAATTTGAAGTTGAAATGTCAATTTTATCTCACACTATTTTTCTTCGTTAGCTCGCATTCTTGTTTCTCTGACGTTACTTTTGTTTGTAAATAATAACAGCTAGAAATAGTATGCGATGTGATATTACACGCGTTGTTTCGTATTGCACATTACGTAAACTTGTCAGTATTGGTTGCTAATTGCTATATTACCACAATCATAACCTATTCCGTTTACAAGTGTAGTACACTAAAGAAATGTGAGTGAAAATGCCCCCGTTTAGAAGAAAGAAGGCTTCAAAGTCTTTCCCAGTTAAAGTGTGTACTTTGGATGCTGAACTCGAATTCAACCTTGAGGTAAACCAATGTATTAATTTTTTTAAATTATTAATATAACGTACAATGCACTGGTGGTGAGTCATCTTGACCTTAGATCACTAGCTTGTGTAAATTATGGCAAAAATTGATTTAGTGGGTACTAACTTGTTATTTTTTCACCAATTAGAGCATGAGAGGTATATAATGTGAGGATGTTATGAATGATTCCCAGAGAGGCAAAAATGTTTCAATTTTCAATAGCCTGCATATCAAGTCATTAATTATGATAAGTGTATCACAATATACTTGTTTTAAAGTTTAGTTAATAGTTAAATAGTTACTTTTAATTATTTTTTATATAATTTGATAAACTATGAAATTCCCCATTTCATCAGGTACCATGACACTAGATTTCATCCTTGAGGTATTGATCTTGTGGTCCATTCTATAATCAAATTTAGAATACCTTTATCAAGATTGTTAGGTTTATTGATTACACTGCATACTAGATTAAAGACCAGAATACAAGTGCACTGCACACAAATCTGTGTCTCTTATGATTACATAAAAATCTACGAACATGAATTAATGAATGTATAAGTCAATATCATTATCATAATGTTTTTGATACTGCACCCATAGCTTACATTGTCATTATTCATGCAAAATATTGAAGTCATTTAACTCTTATCAAATGGAAGTTCACTCTCAAATAGAGCAATTTATTGTATCTGTCTAATTGGAATATATTGTGTATGTTGGTAAATGTACACTTTGTATCTAACTTTATGTATGTAGTTTGCAATCTTAGGTATTATAGGAGCTTGTCCCTGTAGCTCGGCAGAATACAGGCTATTGTATCCCTTGCCTGTCATAAGAGGTGACTAAAAGGGGACATCAGGGGTTGCGGGTGGTAAAAGTGGGAGCTTGAACCTTCCGACCGGCAATCCCAGGAAGGACAACAGTATATGTGGCTGTGTACCGTCAATAAGATAGGACAGTGTGGAACGGGACATGTTGTCTCTCCTGGGTAGAGCCCAACAATGGCAACGCGCTCAGAAGACTCATGTGCGTTCCTATGGTGATCCCAGAGTTCTCAACATAGCACTGAAGAAGGTCACCATGGGTTTTAGTGCTGTAAATATTCCACTGGGCACCTTTTGAAGGCTTCCCCCTCGAAAAAAAAGGTATCATAGGAGCTGCCATGGTTAGATATGTTACTATCTCAAACGCATTGAGAATAACCCCATCATTTATTGCCCTTAATAAATCCATTGCATTGAAACTTCAATATAAAAAAAAATGCTACTTAATAGAATTAATACATGTATTATTTAAATAACTTTTTTAGAAATGATACTGATATAATTCATCAGTGATATAATGTTAAGTGGCTACTAAGCAGACTGTATATCTGTTGAAAAGTTTGGATAGATGGAAGATATCCATTAATAATGTTTCTTAACTAAATAAATAGATATGGTACATTTTTAGCCATATTCATGTTTGGATTGTAGTTATTAAAAATTGCAGTCTTGAAGAACATAACTTTTCAGATTCTTTCCAAGTATGTTATAAGATGGATTGATTACATTGATCCATCTATATAATGTCTGTATACAATGCAATAGAATTAAATTACAATAATGTTACTTTGCCAATTCCATTCAATATTAATTGTTTGTTAAATATGCCTGATTAAGATCATTACATTGGAAACCAATTAAATGTAAATTCTTATTCCATCGTTCAATCATCATCATTAATTTAAAAAAAAAACATTCTATTAATCTATTCCATATCCCAAAGCAGTCCACATGCAAAGTATAGTAAGTAAGGGTTATCCAATTTATAAATGCATTTATTATTGTTATAATGTACAAAGTAAATTATTTTGAAGTTAATGTCTTTATAGGAATAAATAAATAGTTGATTAGATAATTAATTAATCAGTTACAATTTCACAATAATCATATTGCATCTATACATATAATTCTAACTCTTAAATTGATTGCTAACTGATTGCTTTCTGTACGAGAATGATATATGGGAAAAAATATTATTGGGGGCCTTTATTAACATAATAGAACACAAAAAAATAGTTGTTAGAATTTTTATCTGTTTGGCTGTGCGTTTGTTCGCGCTAATCTCAGAAACGGCATAATCAATGATTTTCTAGTTTTCACTTATGTATTGCAGTAAGCATCACTTACTACTTAAAGCATCACTTCATTGCAATCCATTAATACATAAAAAAGTTATAAATAATCAAAAATAATGTAGATATTATTTATTAGCGTAAGACGTAGTTTTTTCAAAGCGAAGCGAGACAGTTTGTAAGTATTAAATAATATTGTACGGGAAAAATTAAAGCTATTTAAAAAATTAATAGTTAACGATGGGCAATCATCTGTGTGCATATCAGTAACATTTCTAGCGGACGTTCTAAGCTTTGAAATATTTTTAGTGTTAGAGAGCTCCGTCCATTCCTCAGTAGGTAGAAAGTGCCTAAATCTGCCCTTGACTCCAAGTTAACCTTTCCTGTTAACGGTGCACTCTGCTGAACAGACAAGAGACAAGGCATTCGTACCAGTGTAATCTCAACATTACTCCTGCTTAGTGGTAGAGTATTGTATTGAGTATTATTCTTTTAAAATCAATAGTGAAATGTATTTGGAATGGTAAGGTTGTAAGGTAGAAAGTGAGTTGAAAAGGGTTTCTGAATGGTAACAAGTTGGTGACACCTTTGGTGTTACAGACGTCCATGAATTACCCGCTTACCAACTGGTGGTCAGCCTATTTATACGTTAGCTACTGACATAAAAAAAGGAACTTCACATAAACAAAAATTACAAGTACATTAATAGAAATGCAATGTATTTCTGATATCAAGCAGCTAAGGTAATCCGGATAAGATGTGAGTGGGTGAATTATCAACAATATAGTATTCTATGACTGAATGTGTTTTTCATCTTTATCCCTCAGTGGCGAGCAACTGGTCGCGATCTATTCGATCTGGTCTGCAGGACGATTGGACTGCGTGAAACATGGTTCTTTGGGTTACAATTTGAAGACACCAAACATTTTATAAGCTGGCTCAAGTTGGACAAAAGAGGTAATCATGCAATGTTTTGTTACTTTTACAAATTATTACTAACTGCTGAACTCAGAAATTGAGAAGATTTGAGCCTTACTCCTCCATGCTGCTCCAGTGCGTATCAGAGGAGTGGTTGATAACAATTACTACCTAATGAAAACAAATGACACTGATCACTTAACATGCATTCAAGAACAAATGTATTAAAGCAATGTAAATGATATAATAATTTTGAATATGGGTTACCGACTTGTGTATTTAATGTGTTTGAATCATCATCATCTTTCAATCATTAGAAGAAGGTGTAGTCATTGTAGCATGTCAATATATTTGTAGTTATGTAGTATTTAATAAAAAATAAATAAGTACTAGCTGAAAAGTGATACACACTGTAGCGACCTATATTTACAATATTAATCAATTTTAGAAACTAAGATGTTATTTCATAAAATTTGCATACAATTCAATTTACAAACTCTTACTGCTGGCCTTGTATAAAAGTCTTTCTTTGTGCTTCCTTTGGCAATAAACATATTTGTGTTGAGGTTCATATGGGACTTTCATTCATTTGTCCTGGTAGGGCACCCACATACACTATTGTGAAACAAGAAATAGGCTTCATATTACTTTCAAAAAGTTCATTATTCTTTCATAGGGCTTGGAGTTCGTTTTTACAATAAGGTTTCAACGTAGTTACCTATTGAAACTTTAAAGCGACACATTAAAGCACAGTTTATAGTTAAGAATATTATGATATAGATTAATATATTACAGACAAGGACGTCTGGAAATAATAGTACCGAAAGCAGTTCCATGCTGGTTCAAACTTTGTAATTAACAAATGTTATTTTAAAAGATGTGCTAAGGAGTTTTTTTCTCTGTTTCTTCTCCACAATGTTAAAGCACTTTTTCTAAAAGCATTGTGCATAAGTGTACAGCTATCCCCCGATTTACACGGTACTCGTTTTACACGTTTTCGCTTTTACACGGTTTTCCAAATAAGATTTTTTTTTGT
>DWPT01006322.1:0-11539 GCA_018251895.1 Agathymus mariae mariae
CATCCTCGCTATGCTTTGAATTCCGTGGGGACTAATCCTTTTCGCAGCTTGAAAACGACCCTAGATCTTGACCCATTACATAACTTACAAATGTGCCGAAATACATTTTAATCTTTGCAGTGGTTTTATTGTTACAAGTATTCAGACAGACAAATAAAGATCATCTTTGTTGATAGAACATAGAAATCCGGTGATTTATGAATCCCAAAAAAGAAATAATTAGAATAAGTTTTATGATATGATGATAAATTGTACGAACTAAAACAAAAGTTTGAACGGTAAGCAATACTATTCACGACTGCTCCACAGCAGAACTTGGATCTACTTTCGCGATAGAAGGCCATTCTCCGTGAAGGTAAATTGTGTTGTTTTCTTTTGAAAAACTATTAATTAAAAATTAGAACTACGTAGACAGTTCGAAAACGAGTCCCCCGCGCAGTAAACTCACCGAATCCCCGGCTGTCAGTGATGCCAGTATAATTATAACATTTATTCCAAAAAAAAAACTCTTACTAAAATACATTATATTACTTAACGAGCGTCTTAACAAACACATGCTCCATTTGCGAGAAGTGCCAAATATCAGGGCAGCGTTCTAATTACGACATAACGGTTTATATCTATATTGCGTTCGTTATTTATTGGTAACAAATCGAACATAATAAATAAAACGTCCCTCACTACCGTGTAGGTGTTCCTGCGGTACATGCATTTTATGTTTTCAGATTACTTGACATGCGACATCCGTTACGTTGTGGCCTGTGGGAAACGCAGACAGGTGTTGGCACTTATCTCAACGAGAAATGCCTCCAAGGATGTAATTATTCCACGTAGAACAACCCAACACCATCCTTAATATGATGCAAATAAAATTGATTGTTCATTACGCGAACAAAGAACGCAAGTCGTGATTCCCTTGAAAAACAGCGTCGCCTCAAATGAAAGACTAAGTGCAACGTGGTATCAATACAGTCATAAAACAATATTGAAACGTCTGTACATCGATTCGAACGAGCGATACAATCGATTCAGAAGTCGATAGTGGCCGTTACGGCTTTTTGTGCGTTGATCGAAACCTTACAAAATCTAAGAGATTACATCTAAACTAGCTCCATACTTCGCGCCGATAAAATCAGACCGAAGGTGGTAAAAAACATCGTGTTCGATTACGTAAAGCCAAATAACTGTGTGAATCAAACTTATAAGCTATTTGGTTGGTGAGTGCCATTTACAGGTCCCTCATGACTGATAAAATCTAGAGCGTGCTGCACTTACTATTCCAGTGTTGTTTGGTGGATAGATGGCGAATCAGAAGGTCGCGAGTTTTTACGGTTATGGCTTATCAAATATATATAAATCTAACCGGGACCAACAGTTCTATTTTCACGCTAAAGCATTAAAATACTTAAGAAACGGTTGAAATTAAATTTAAAGAAATTAGCTGATCTTAATGCGATCGCGCTTCTGGGTAATTTTTCTTGCTGGCTCAACACTGCAACCGAAAATATGGAAAACTTTTTACGGTGGATTACAGAGGGAGCCCAGGGATTGCAGGGGAGGCGTTGTGACTAGGTAGATAAGGAATCTTAACACTATCTGGGATAGCTATTACGAGTCGGTTGAGTGATAGAGTCTAGCAACTTCTAACTGGATGTTAAGGGTAGGATTTACTGTGGTGGTTACTAGCTTAGACCCAAAAATATATAAACTCCTTAACCTCCCGATATATTTTGATTTCCTTAAAGAAAGAGTAGATCCGTAGATCTCCGTCCTACAGCTGGGCTCCCATAAAGGCTACATCCTGCCATCCTTGCCGAGTGTAGGTTGATCTTCAAAAGGCACTATATTCATGACTGTCTTCGACATCCGTACAAAAACAATGTACCGGTGGGATGTCATGAAAGGAGCAATTCTCACTACAATTAATTCCTGAAAACTAACACCTGATATCTACTTCACTACCTATTACTAGAAGTTCAAATCGCCCATTTATTTAATGCGCGGACTATCCATTTTCCTGCCGTCTGTCTTAATTTCCTCCGATCTTCGCGACCCTTGGCTCTCACGATCTTACTGCGCTCTGACGTCACAGCACACCGCAATATGACCTATTAGCTGGTGACTAACAGCATCAACAGCTGGTATTTTATTAATTCTCACTAAAATTACTCATCGATACCTAGTTTCCCTGACTTGAGTTATTCTGTTGCTAGATATTCGCACACAACGACATATTTTTTATATAAATATAAGTTGGTCAAGTCCGAATCGAACTTGGGTGGTGTAAAGATCCGCCTTGTAAATATATGCTGAAAAATTTTCGTTTTCTCTAAAAAATATAAGACTTAGATAATTATATATCGTATAATATAATAATAATAATTTGGTATGGGCGTCTATGCACTTTTATATGGTTTATAACCCTCCACACTGGCAAAGTTTCGTAAATGTAACAGAAATAAAATGCATTCCTCTTGTTACATGACATTAGACAAAATGGAGTAACATTCGGTAATGTACTATATGTATTTATTTAATTTCTTTAGTGTGAGTGTGTGAGCAATTCTTTGTAATTCCGAATAGGTTATGATCATTGGCCGTATCCCCAAACAATTCTACAGTAGTTTGGTTAGGCCCGACAAGTCAGACCAAACGTTGTATGTGTGTAATTAATTTATGTAAATCACTTTTATTTTCTTTACAGTTTCCCTCGTATATGAATGGCCGTCAGTCAGTATTCGTTAAGTCGGCGATTGATACCCACACGTGTAAGAACGGGGGCGAGCGTGGGAAACGCGCTCCCTCGGGACCTCGCGTCGGAGATGTTGTTTCTTGAGCACATGCCAGCAAAATGACAGCGTAGTATGGATACGCCCGTGTCCTCTTTCTATTTTGGTGGTTAGTAAATAGGTAAAGGAACAGGCATGTCATCTGATGGGCATGCCTAACTACAGAGACGCCCTAATCAAATTACATGGTTTATTATAATTAATTCAATTGGATTGAAAGCGCCCAAATGCTTGGCTATACAGGCATACTGTACTAGTAGATTATCTTGTATTTTTGTAAAATGTACATATACGGTATCATTGATTGGATATTCCTACTATCAAAATTGACTGTGTTTATTTTTAAGCTAATATAACCTACCTACAGCAATTTAATATAACACTTAACAGAAGGTTACGTCCATTCAACGTTGAGAGGAACACCGTGGAGTTATAAATTAAAATTTATAAAATAGATGATCAAAATGAGCAACGATTATTTCTGGTACCATTATTATTTGTAAACGTAACAAGTAAATATTTTAACAAAAACAAAAACCGACTTAAATTTAAAGAAGGTGATATTCTTGGTGTTTTTTAGGTTGGTCCAGGGCGACATAGGAAAAAATTTTCTTCAAAAAGTGCGACCTAACGAGAAGTATACCTTCTGAAACAAAAAGGAAAATATATAAGGAGTCTGTTTTTAATAAAAACCTAAAGAATTATTACATTTATTTACGAATAATTTATTAAGTAACTAACATTACAGAATTATTCTAGTATTTTTGAATATTTTCTTAAGTTAAGCCATACATATACATCTCACTAACGTAATTATATATCGTATATTATATTTTAATAGACAATATTATAATGTATGTATAAGATGTTAATAAATAAAATATCAATAACAATGAAAACAACAATCATTAATGATGTAACATTGCGGTATAATTACATTTTTTTCAAAAACATCCTTAAATAAAGCGTATCCTTACTTCGCCAACGTAACACTCGTTCATTGAATACGCGCCCCGCATAAAAGGAAGATTCGCCATCTGCTCCCCGCTCTAATAACACAGAATCTCCGACGCTACGTCTCCGACGCAGATCTTGTAAACATTGTTAATATCTCTTCACAATTTCTCCACCATAAATACCTCATAAACCATCGCCAAAACAAATAATTGCTGCGCCAGCGCCGGCGCTCTCTAAGGAAATGCTATTGCACTTCACTAGTCATGTAAGGTTTGGCAGAAAGCATTGGAATCATTTTCAATGCAACTTAAGTGTGCAGTTTTACAGGCTTCTATCGGTATTATTTCATCGATGCATTAAGTGATATAATTATATATTTGAAAAAAGATACAATCCAGTAAATGCATTGTCAAGTCATTCGAAATGCAACCTGCATTTAAACCGATTGCTTCCCACTTCCATGTTGAATGACCATAGAATTCTATAGTTTCCTTAGTCAGCAATACGTAAGCAATTAAATAATAAAACTAAAGTGAGTTGGGAATAGTTTGTTCAGGAAACGCCAATGTTAGTATATTTTGTTACATCCGTTCTGTTTTTAAGAATTCACATATAATAATATTAGTCACCGAGTCCTTGAGACCCGTCGAGTTGGATTGGCTAATTGACTGCTAAGGTTCAGATGAGTCAGCGTGATGGAAGCGCGCGAAGTTATCCTTATACTGATCTGGGCCTTCTTAGTCTATAAACAGATTACCACCAAATTCTGGTTGTCCTCTGTGTTTGTTTGTATTTTTTACGTTTATTACCTCTGAGCTCCGTCAGTTATTTTGTTTGATGCTTCCCCTTGTGGTCCACATAATAAAAAAAAATCCGCTAAGGGTGACAAGTAGAGGATAAAATCAAGATGTTCAATTTTCTCAAATTGAAGTCTATTTGTTTTTTGTGTTAAAATATATGTTATTGCCTGTGGTTCCTAAAATTTTCAACCTTTCTAGCCCTTATGTAATAAGGTCATTATTTTTACCCCTACTACTGTACTCCTGAATGGTCATTATATTTTTAATATTCTCATCATTTTTATTACCCCCGTAGAATAGACATTTTACATCTGTGGGCGTAATTATGCCCAAATACAGAAATCTAGTTTTAAATATTTTCCAATTATATATGTTCCGTTCGCTGGGATTGGGTTACGTACATACTGTAGAATGGAGATTCCAAACCGCAGATGCAAACTCTTGTTGGCTGCGGACCAGAAATTGAATAACGCAAGTGTGTTGCATGAGCAAATCCTTTGCTATTTTCTTAATATACATGCCTATATAATACCTACTTAAAAGTATAGAGATTTCAATTTTTTTTTATGGTAATAGTCGACAAACGATCAGACGAACCACCTGATGGTAAGTGGCCTTCGTCGCCTATGGACATGAGCAAGACCAAAGGTATCACTGATGCATTGTCGGCCCGGTAATCACAAGGTAAGACAGAAAGTACTAGCTCACAAGCCCCCAGCCGTCGAACGTGGTTGAGTAACTAGTATAATGATTGTATCAATTTATACATTTGCCAATCATCAATTAAGTTACTATGTTATAATGTCAAATGATGATGAAGTAGGGAGTGTGCGGCCGCTTCGCTCACTAGTTACTCAACTCCGTAATGAAAATATCCTCCTGATAATTCAATACTTAACACTAATCCGACGTTGTTTTTATAAAAACACGTTTCATTATACTATAAAGTCAAATTTTATTACCCTATATGTGTGCCACGTTTTAACAATGTTGTAAAATTTACAGAGCAGTTTTCATATCTATATGAATCACCTCTAAAAATTAAATTTACAGTCATAAATGCACAATAATCTTAAATAAAATATACTGATCTTAAGAGAAAATGCTTATCTTTAAATCTTTAAATAAAAATTCTGGTCAAATCATTATAAAAAAATCAAAATAATAGTACAGAACATATATTACATATATGAATAGATTAATGCTGACCAGTCATAATTGAATCGTTTAGCAGTGCTGCGGGATAGTCTGCATTTATACCAAATCTACCAAATAACTGTGTCCAGTTCAAAACCCACGTGTCCTTTATAAATATCTATTATTACTGTCAACTCAAGTAGGTAGCAGCGTGCGCGTTCATAATTGTATTAATCATTGAACACCGGCAGACGTCGATTTTCTTCAACAAAGTGCTCTTGTTTGTTTTTTTCGTAAGGAAGTCGGCCGAAGGTGAACCGTGGGAACGCCGGGCGGGTGCACTTCCCAAAACATCGACGCACGGCAGCGGTTCGACGTGCGCCGGACGAAAAGAGAAGAAACATCCTTTTCGTCTTAACGCCAAACAAGGACAAGAGACATGACGTGTGCGCGCCAAGCGACAGCTTACAATCGCGTGATCATATACAAGAAATAATAAAACGGCAATAAAAGAAACATGAGACAACGGTAACCATGGCGCGCGCGAGTGAGCGAGATAGAAATCAGTGACAGAAGAACTGCGCGCGCGCCGTTCGAGTCACCGACGAATTTCAAAGATCAATGATCGATGCGATAAGAGTGAGAAGCACGAAATGCCACAGGCACTACAATTATTCTGGGGGAAAGAGAGATATATATAAATTTAGCTAAGAGTAAAAGAAACGACGATAGACATGGCTCGTGTCAGGCACGATTTTTCGACACGAGTCTTGATTTTTCAACATATAAACAAAAGAGGGCGCTATTAAAAGTATAATATAAGTTTGTGTAGAATGCATACCATAAAGTTGAATACAAGAAAATATTATATCAAATGTCATACTTTACAATTATTCTAAAAATACAGTATTTAATTATAAATGATCATAAATTACAATCAAAGTAAAATTTTGAAATAGCATAAAATATGAAAATTTAAAATTTCATCTTTATAACCAAAAGGCGTATAGGTAGGTAATTCAAGTATTTTAAAAATAGCATATAGCCCACTTCTATCTTTTAAGGCTATGCGACAGTAGCGCACAGTAGTTGTAAAAAGAACTAAGTTTGTTTCAACAACACATACTAGATGGCGAGAGTAGTACCAGAAATATTATTCGAATTTAATAAGAAGAACAATATTGCAAAAATAAACACCAAATTTACACAAAATAAACAAAATTATGGCAGTTAATATACAATAATTTGTGAACTTCAAAGTATATATTAAGTAAAATTTAGGCTTTGAAAGTCTCAGTAACATTTTTTAATTTCTTTTAAGTATATATACAAACTAGTTTATAGAAAGGCGAGTGCAATGACATTAAAAACCATTTATTGATAATGTCACTCGCAAGTAATTACAACTTCCTCTACTGCCGGTTGCTTATCAAAATATATCACGTTTCGAAATCAGTTCATTTAGAAACGGTTTATATTATGTTAGAAGTAACATCCGACCGGCAAGTTTGATAATCCGGATTTTATTTTTAATTCCATTAGTACACTTTTATTACAGAATGAAAGATTATGATATTGGAATGTTAAAATGCATGTTAGCGGGTTCTCGAGTAGGTATAATTTTTATTTTATATATAACAAATTAAAAACATTACAATTTATACTAAATACACAATGCTTCATAAAAATTTGTCTTATAATAAAATACGTGCTACTTATAAGCTAGTTAGATTGAAAACTATTTTTGTTTTTCATTTCATTTTTTTTTTCGATAATATGCAATTTTAACAAAACTATACCTAACCTCATTTCGATTCTTCAACTTTTCATCAGGTGTTTTATAAATTACTTATTAATATTTTGTGCAAATACTTTAAATTACTTACACCTGCCTAAATCGTGAAACAATGTCTATTGGTAAAAACAGCCCAGTTGGTAGTAACCCTGTCGAGCGAGAGGTCTCAGGTTCGATTCCCGGCCGGGGCAGACGTTTATCTCACAGATAAATAGTTCTTTATAATGTCATATTTGTTTATGTCCACGCCACCCGCAATACAAATAATTCTAGTGCGGAGGGAGGGGAGATATTACAATTCAATTCAATTCAATTTACAGATTGATTATTATGATCAGTCCGCTAACTTTTACATAGTTTTGCATAGACAGACTGCAACATTAACGGCTTCCATATAACAAAACCACCAACCAATAGAGATTAATGTTGGTCAGACTTATCGATACGATAAGTTAAAGATATCGATTCTTCGTTATTTCAATCGAATAGCGTATCTATCGATTTAGCTTTAACAAGGGTTACGAAATTTAAAGTTTTTCATATAAAAAAACTGTCAATAAAATTATATACTGTGTTCATATAATTCACGTATAAAACTTGTACATCGTTAATTCTTTGTTTGTCTATTTATCGTTTCGTGTTTGTCAATGAGGCAAAAGCGCATTAAAAACTATTTTAGTGCGGTTTTTACTATTGGACAGTCCCAGAATCAACTGAGATCGACATTTGTTAGTATAACATTGAGTGAATATAATCTAAACAATAAGATAAGATCGAGTTCTGAACGTTCTGCCCTAAAGACGTTTCGATATCTGAACGTATCGCTACATAGACTCAGTAATCGTAAGTTATCTAAAGACTGATAGATAACAACGTCGGATGTGGTCGCGAATTGAACGGAGCATCAAAGGTCACACAATCACAGGGACATTTGTGCTTTCAAAGGATCATACCATAGATTAGAAATACGTGTTCTTCTATGTTTTGTTCAGTGTCCGACGCGAACTCGTGTACTGATACCTCCAGAGATTTGAGTGCAATTGTGTGATACCGCGGTGAATTGTGTTTCAAGTATCTTCAATTGTGAGCAAAGACACGACCAATTACCACGAGCTAACAGCGACTAATGAGTAGCAATCATTCATATTTATACAAGTGCCTTATATCCGCACATAAACTTACTTCGAGGAAAATATTTTCATTTATAATCATTACCAATCATTTTGCGGCCCTGTCTTAAAAACCCAAGTCGATTTCCGCACAAAAAGCCAGTGTTGGCGCTAGTTGTCGGTGAGTTAATTACGAGGAATGCGATACCTTCCTTGCTTCGGGAACTCATAAATTAAAGTAATAGGTCGGCCGGTACGTACCTGTTCTCGCTTGATTTTGTCTTTTGCGGTCTGATTAAGCGTGTCGAATCGACGATATTTAACGTCACTATGAATATCATGTACCAATGAGTTTGATTTAGAGATTCTTGTCAAGATCGAGTCGGTGAGTTATTAAGTTTTGAATTTAAAAGTTTTAGTAAACTTTGAAAAGATTAGTGAGTTTGAAAATTTAATTATTAATATATTTATATAATAATTTATGTTCAAAACATCCAACTCAGTATTACAATTTGTATTGCAGACTTACATCTTTATACCGCAGACCTCTCCAAATTAAACGACATTTATTCGAACTACATCGTTTTAACAAACCCCTTCTGTAAGTGGTCTCCGAGGAAGGAGCGGCAATAACTTCTTGGGAGTAGATTATTTTACTAGTCACAGTTACAAACAAATACTTCTACTAATTTATATTAAACTCATGTCCAAGCAGTCGGTAACGAACGTTTTGTTTAATTCAATTGTTTATACATCATATTTCCAAATGAATTCCTATATTGGTATTGGCACATCAAATAATATATTTCAATTTAACTACTGTTATTAATTTTAAATGAATTACGACGTAAATAAAAAGCATTTACAATGCGATTCCTTAATTCTCAATTTAAATTTCATTTAAACCACTAAGTTCATCCACGCATCGAGTACACAAATTGCAATGTACCTATTTCTAACGATACAAACATAATCGTAGTACAACACTACAATAGTCAAATTTAGAACGCATTCGATTTGAATTTGAAAATAGAAGTTAGGTAGGCGTGCGCGCGCCGTCAGCAACACCGCGTTTCTATTGGTCATTGGCGCGCCAATCACGGCGCGAGACACCGTTAGGCGTGCAGAGCTTTTCCGAACCACTCGTTAATGAAAACCATGTGTAGTAATTTGAAAATATAATACTTTGATACACGTTTCAAATATGGAACGAATTAAGTTGATATAACCGAATAGATACTTAGGCGGTGAAAACTATTTGTTGTAGATAATTTGAATACTTTGTTCAATGCGATGCACTCTTTCTCCAATTGATGAATCAGATCGGTACGAGTACTTGGCTATGGTAAAAATTTCCAGGCCTATGAAAATATTATATAAAAAAGCAATTAAAAAAAACTAAATATATTTTGTAAATACCCATTTCAAAAATAAATAGATACATATGAGTTATCGAACTTAACTATGATAAGGCACCTCCATTCCTTTAGGTAGGTGATGACAAAAATAAAATCATGACCAAATTGGAAACACGCCCTTGCCCCAATGCCTCTGGCTTAACAATACAAAACTCATACCTATTTGAACTATAAGAATCAAACACCTGTGCGGGTAGATTTTTTTTGCGACCGCATATTTCTATGTCAGTGACAGGTACGACATTTCACACATGGGTAATATAGAATTTTGTAAAAATGGGGAATTTGTGATATTTTTTATTGTGAAATCGACCCAACAACGGCTTCTAACTTCGACTGGGACGCAAGTAATCGGTAATCGATAAAGCTAAGCGACTCAAAACGAGGTCAAGAATTGAATTAATGACCAATAACACTTGTAATCGTAATGTACTTATATAGCGCTTAGTCTGCTTACTAATGAATCGATAAGTTAAGCAATTCAAAGGGTCAGGAATCGAACTGGTGAACTATTAATTTGCTCAGTGCTTAAAAACACAATACAAAATATAGCTTTAATTTGTACAGAACATTCTAAGCGAACGAAGCACCTAGTGATAAATGACGTGATGATAATAATGATGACGATCCTATAGCCCAGTTGGTAGTGCATTGCCTGTTGAATAAGGGATCGTGGATTCGATTCTCCGCCGGGGCAGATATTTATGTGACACCAACGTTTGTTTAGTTCGTGGGTGTCTGTGACGTCATATTTGTGTATGTCGCCACCCGCAATACGGGTATCCTAGTGCGGGTGTGTGTGTGAACGTGTAACTGGCCGCTGTACCTTAACATTCATAACCACGAAGGCATTACCGAAGTGTCGCCAGACAAGAGGGGAAGCGGTGAGTTGCTTGGCCGTCCGATACTACAAGTGAAACATTTGGAAGACATTTCACGGAAGCGAAAACGAGATAGGATAAAGATTATAAAGATTGAGGGAAAATAAAACATTTAAATTTTATATTAAGTACTAGTACTTATATGTTTGCTGCAAACTTTAAGCATACCAGAAAATTCAAAGGCCACTTGACATTTATTTCAGGGGGAAAACAAAAGTAAATACATCAACTTTTTACAATAACCACATGTCAAATTGCAATAAATTGTATACCCAAGCTTCTAAAAGCAACGTTATTATACATTATGGCGATTTATATTTAAATTTTAAAAACCTGTTAAGTCATGTATAATTAAGTATCTGCCTACTTAAATGAAACGGATAGATAACAACATGCATAACCTTTAATTATTCAAAACTATTAAAAATGTGAAATATTTATATTAGGTACCAACTATATTATATTCTACAGCATATATGCCATTTGAGGAACATATAAAACTTATTGAGGCTCCAACTATTAATACACAGAACTCAATTTCCACGTCGATGTGATAGGTAAGATAAAAAAAAAAAACAGCATTTATGCACGCGAGGGGGCGGCCCCGAAAGATCAAAACAACGGGAAGGAGGGGAGGGGGGTGGAGGAAGGGG
>DWPT01006323.1:0-11538 GCA_018251895.1 Agathymus mariae mariae
CGTAGTCCCCTTGCAGGTTGTCATAGAACCCTAGGGGTCGATATAGACCACTTTAGGAATCACTGGTCTATACTATAATATGCTTTGCCTATAAGCTGTGTTTTAATGCGTCGCTTAAAAGTTCCAATGGGCAACGCACGTATCAACTTTGGAACCTTATTGTAAAAACGAACTTCCAAGCCCCATAAAAGAACGCTGCGCACCTTTTTAAGACCATATGAGGACGTAACCAAATTATGCCTATTTCTTGTATAACTTTTTTGCTTGTACATATTTGATTTTTTTTAATATATGCTAATTTTCTTTATATATATATATATACATTGACTGGCTAAGGTGAGTACGCCTATTTTATTAAATTTTTCTCTTAATGACTCACGTGGCTTTAGTCTGTATATAGCTTTGATTGCTCCTCTGTAATACAAATATTGAATCAATGCCCGCTGATTTACGTTTGCAATTTTTTGCCAATAGCAACGTTTACAAAACCTAAACTTAACTCACCTAAAACCTATCGTTGAACCCGAAATTTGCACAGTTGAGCGTAACTTTGGAGAGCAAATATAGACCAATGATGGTTCTATGCACTCTTGAGTCCACACAAAGTCACTTCCACTACTCCTGATATATTCTAATAAACAAAAACCATCTGTCATCTGAATAAAAAGCATCTGTACAGCACAGTTGAATCCGAAGTGTATTCATTGGTGATGGTACGGTTCCTCACCTCGCTAGCAACCATCACAGGATTCGATATCTTTATACCAGTCTCTTAAAATGTTGCAGAGTCGGAACGAACATAAAACAAAATGGCTGCCTACAGCTGGACAGACACAACAACAAGTCGCCCGTGTTTCTAGAAGCTCGTTGTGAAAGAAAAATGCAATTTATTTGTTATCAAGGTATGACATCATTGCTCTAGTTCATAAGGGTGTGCAAAGTTTAGTGGTGATATCCACGTTAAGAAACACCGAGAATTATAACACACGCTTTCACTACTACGCACAACTACAATGCAGGGGCACATCTGATCTGTCCTGTGTCCGTCGCAAGACTGACACTGTACTTTTGAAAACTACCCTCTGCCGATCAGTATACATAATACACTCTTATACCGGTATAGATTGAAGACAAATATTATCTTTATCGAATATACACACGCACTACAGGGTGTCAGGTACATCCTCCTCAGCTCGTGATGCACGGTGCTTAACAACGGACGAGGCTATGGCCGACGATCCCTTTCTGTTGTAAGTCTTTGATCTCTGATAACAGTACAGTAATTATGTACACCATGTCTTACCTGGATTTGTGATTATGACATATAATAGAAGCACTTTACGTCACTATCTTTGGGACACATTTTCGTATTTAATCTTTCAGGTGCATCGGCCTTACGAACGACAGTACCGCCACCTAGCGATGAAAACTATTACTACGTACTAGTTCGTCAATTGCTTTACTGGCAACACGCATTTGAAAACTGTCAAAAACTAAACGGTACCCTCGCCAGCCTCGACAGCAACGACATATTAATACAGTTGCTCCTTGTAATGGGGGAAAATAAGGACCTGCGTAAGTATTTCATTTTAATATACTGACGCACCTAGTGTAGGAAGCTCGAATCCCATTCTAAACGATGTTAAAGTCATATTATCTGTCCATAATTCACTGTTATCTTGATAGAAACTAGTTGGCGCTGTTCTAATTATCTGAATCACGGTTTCGTAGCTACGACAGAGATTACATGAATAACTGCAGTACACAGAAATCCCCGGCTCAAAAGCTAGGGTTTGCCACCAGAGGACTATTATCCCCTCGAGTTACTCTCCGGGCATGGAGGAGGGTTCAGTTGTCGCGGCCACGTAGGAAGTCTCCGATTGATAGATTGATACACAGATGTATCTGCATACATCTGTCACATTATTGGTGTTTAATAAACTGTTAATTCTGATTGGATTTTATGGATGTGACCGCCTGCGGGTGCCCCAGTTTCCACTTGGGGACTTAACAATAACTAACCGTAACTACGCGCAAATTTAATGAACAAGCGACTCATAAATCAATTCATATTTCATTCATTAACATTCGGACATCAAAAACTAACGGAGGTTTGCTAACTGGGTATCGCTACGATGTATCGTTATACCTGTGCAATCTACATGAATTTACTATTTCTTTCGTAACGATTGCAGCCGTCGAACACATTTGGATATCAGGTCGTCTGAACATGTCGAAGGACATCGCGACGGACCTGGTGACGTACTCCTGGTACAACCCGTACAGCGGTCGGCGGATCCCCGACCACAAGAGCTTGGGAGGGGGAGCACCAGTTTATGTACGTTGACAAAACTATTAGAAAAAATATTATTTTTTAATATTTATAATGAAAATGTTTTATTATAAAAAATAATTATATTATGAATTTTCAACGGAGAAAAATCACCACCTCAAGTTAAACCACCTAATCGTAGTCCTACAGTACTCTGTTCGCAGCTATGCTAAAATGAATTTGAATCAGCTGACGGAACACGCTGCAAGCAAAGACTTGTCCCCTGTTTATGCTGGGTAAAATGTCTTCTTTAAACAACATAGTCTTTAGCGTGTATGACTCACATTCTCCACTACGTAAAGTGCGGAGGAAGCGTCCTTCCGCACCGTATTTGACAAGGAGAATAAATATGGTTATGATTAGAAGGGAACGGAAATTTAGAAAATTTAAAAGACTGCGTACCGATGAGTAGTGGTAATTATTTAAACTACTTAAAAACAAGTGCAATCAGATAGTACAAAATGCGATACGACGATATAAGACAATATTATAAACTCTTGAAAGTTTCTAAAATATCTTGGTATTTGTAAACCACGAATTCCTGATCATGATCCCAAGCCTTCTTTTAAAGGACATCAACTATCACTTTTTTTATACTTCTCTCAGAATCCCTCAACCCGTGATGACACGATTGCATCAATAGCAGCTATGCTGTCTCCATCCCTTCTGCCTTTCAATTTTCCACGGTAAGTCAGGCGGAGAACAAAAAGATCCCAATAAGTTTCCCAAGTTATGGAAAAAGGCAATTGTGCGCCCCCTCCCCAAAATACCGAATCGCACACATCCTAGTTACTTTCGTCCGATTTCTATTCTCCCATTCCTATCTAAAGTTCTGGAAGCCTGTGTACACAAGTAAATTTTCTCATTTTTCACTAATAATAACCTACTGTGTAAATATCAGTAATGGTTTCGTTCCGATCATAGCACCACTATGGCTTTGATAAAAGTCAAGGATGACATTCGAAGAGGATCGGACAGCAAATAACTGTCAACTATGGCGCTGATTGACTTTTCCAGTGCTTTTAACACAGCCGACCATAATATCCTTATATCCGTTCTGTCGCATTTAAAATTCTCGACCTCGGCCCAAATGCGGTTTACAAATTATCATCGTGGACGCCAACAAGCCGACAGCAATAGTAAATCATATTCGGAGTGGGCTGACATTAAGACTGGCGTACCGCAAGGCGATATACTCTCTCCCATTTTATTTTCATTGTTTATTAATTCATCACTTCCTCATTCCATTGTTCGTACCATCTATATGCAGTTGACCTTTAATTATATTAGGAAAAAGATAATAAACGATTCATCAAGTTTTCCATAAGTTGAATCAAAACTTAAACGCACTGAAAGAATGGCCCTATCGTTATCGGTAGATCACTCATAGTAGACCATGAAGTACTACCGTATATTATTCCGCTAAGCCATAGTGTTAAGAACTTTGGTTACCACGTAGATGACACACTGAGTTGGAGAACGCAAATCAACGAGATTAGTAAAAAGTTAATGCAACCTTGCAGTCATTTTATAGGTGTAAGAATTTCTTACCCATGTAGACCAGGCTCATGCTTATTCACTCTCTTGTAATCCCCATTATCGACTACGGTGATGTATGTTATCCAGATATTTCTGAAGAACTTCTTAATAAGTTGAAACGTCTTCTTAATAGCTGTATACGATATATTTTCGGACTTCATCCACGTCTCTCAATATCGTCGCCAATTCAATTGGCTACCTATTGGTCAAAGGCGTAGCTCCAGAATTCTTTCCGTACTTTATTCTATACTGAATAGTACAGTGTCTCATCCATATCTAAAAGAGTTCTTCCAGTACGTCTGTGGTACGCATGACAGAGTACTGCGCTCCCTTTAATCTTAAGGCTTACATTCCACCACACAAGCCTGTTTTTTATCAACTCTTTCACAGTTCAAGCTATATTGCTCTGGAACAACCTTCCAGTCCAGTCCTTCAAATCGCAAGTGAGCACCTCCTGAAGATAACGGCGACTGAAGTATGAAAGAAATTCTATCAATTCATATGTATGGCAATATGTATCTATTTATTGTAAATATAGGTAGTGTAGTATATATATATATATATTTATCTCTGTGTATGTTATATATCAATTACAGTTGTTTGTAACATCTACCGCAGCTTTTCATATTACCAGGGTTGACTAGCAGAAAATGCGTAAAGGCATTTAGTCCGTCCATTGTAATATTCATTTTTGAATTTTCAATAAAGGTTAGGTAAACAAACAAACCAAAATCATTATAAACCGGACAAGTGCGAATCCGAATTGAAAGTCCGTGCAGAGACATCTAGATGCACATTCCATAAACTTGTGTGGAACTTCACCCATTCCGGAGTCCCGCGCGCTCACTTGGTCAGTTGTCTCTCGTTAGGAATTTGTACTGTGGCAACGCAGAGTACAAGGTCGACGGCGTCGTAGTCCAGTTGATGATGTAATATAATCAACATAAGTCACAAACTTCATGTTTTAAGCAACCTTCCCGTACCAGATTCCGCCGTGGCTGGACGAGGAGTTCACTACCGACAGCCCCTGCCTCAACCTGGACCGACAGGACCATCTCGACGGTCTCGTGTACGGAATGCCATGCGACACGCCGCAATACTCCGTTTGTATGATCGGTGGGTATATCCAGTCTCTATGACGAGAGAGTGGCAAGCGAAAAACAATATCAACATTTATTTATAAAGTTCACCAAACGTAGACGTTGTGACGATCTAGTGAAGCATATTTAAATACACAGTCATCTACCCACACGTTCATACTCTGAAATAAAGATTTTAAAAAATCCTATAATGAACATGAGCTCGGCGAGACTGTTCATTCTATACAAATGTAAATTATCATTGCAAGAGAACATCCTCACGAGGACGGAGGTAGGGGATGTTCCACATTACAGGAACACATCTCGTGGAAAATTCGAGTTTCCTACGACAACAGTAGATAAATGTGATAACCGACATCTTACTGGTTAGTGGTCACCGTCATTATTTTTGTGTTCAAGTCTACTTTATCACGCGGTGCTTTAGCTAATAACTAAAGCAGTCTTCAATCAGTCCGAATCTTAACAGTATATTATATTCCTCATCAACGAGTTACAATTATACTAATATAAATGTTATATTTTACAGAAAAATCATCTTCGAAGACGAGTCAACCGGAATTAGGAGAGGCTACCGACTCGACTTAACGAAGTCGACTAATAACTCGTGCAATAACAAAATTACCATTAAGTTTATTAAAACAATTTATATTTAAAATAAATAATAATAATATTAAATTATTAATAAAAATAATGTTCAATATAATGTTTTCTTTCTTACAAATTTTGAAATGTTAGCAGCAGCTTTCGAAGTATCGTTGTATAAATGCATAATTAGTTAATACTTTCATTATTACTACAATAATTTATACTCAACATTTTGCTCACACCCCATTCCGACCGAATAACACGACCTCCTTTTCCTTGTTCCTTTAACGCAACATTAAAACCGTAGTGCCCAGTGAGTATTGAGTTAAATCAATAAGATAGTTACCAGATAAGCACTTACTGTAGACTTACACGAGGGATCTGACGCCATAGCCTCGTCCGGCGTCCAACCAACCGGTGAACGAACAGGGGCGGTGTTAACTGAATTTACATTTAAGTGATACATGATGGCTGGCACGCGACATCCGCAATTTGATTGTGCGTTGGGGAGACCCGTGTCGATTGGCTGGCTGGCGTGGACTCTGACGTCATATCCTTTACGTAAGCGAAAACTGCACTCTGCATCTCTACAGTATATCACTAAACTTCAATACACACATTTTATTTCTGCGACATTCTCATTTTTCTACATCTTATCTTCTTCCATTCATTTGACATCCGTAACAGTTACGAAACGTTCATAACAAAGCAATAAAATTGTAAAAGCAAAACCTCCGGTTAAATATGTGTAACTGAAGATTGCAAAGTTTAAACATTCGAAAAATATTGTCAATGAGTTCCAATATCGGACGTAACATAGAAGAGCAATAGTGTTAGCTAGTTTGTCTATCGTCGTATTGCGTCGTAGATAAATAATAAGGACAACAAACTAAACTAAAAGAATAACAAACAAAACTGCCTTCTATTTGAAGATTTATTTTTGGTTTCCTCTCCTATTCTTTCTACAAGTTTAAGGGGGACCAAACAGGAAGTGTACCCTAGGTTTCGATTTTCCAAATCGATTAATAAATTTCGAGAAACAATTGAAATACAATGGAATTGAGAACCTCCTCAGTTTTTGAAGTCTGTTAATTAACAGGGTACTATCGGTAGTAATAGGTGTGCGTTGGCATCTATGGCTATTTAAGACTGTTCATGGCATAGAGACTGAGGGATCGCATATTCGATGGCTAAACGATCCGATGCGCGAGCGACGCAACATAACTTGTCAGACTAGACACAGAAAATTATTATTAGTGACAGATACCCAAGAGCCCCTATGTCTTTTCTTCCTCCTGTCAGCAAGCACCACCAAACCAGGCTTTATCACAAATATCGCGAACTTCCAATAATGGGTAAAAATACAATAGATGCAGAAAAATGTTTTTCTCTACCACAATCTTCTACTCCCTAAATTTCTATTTAGTATAGTATAGGTGTTATTATTTCAATTTTGACATTACAGAAGTCACTTATGCAAGATTTTTGATTACAAGAAATATACATTATAATCTAATCTGTATTTTTATTTAGCCAACCATTTGAATACATCGAATGATCCTAAGTATTGTTGATTCTACTTATATTGTATTACAAAAGATATTCGGACTAAATGGTTCAAAATTATTGAGTACATAATTGGCCATATTTAATAAAAGTAGTTGAACAGGCTGAATACCAAATAATAACCCAATATGACACAACCTTAATTCCCAGTGTTTATGTTATTAGAGTATGATTTTATCTTACATATTTGTTATCCAAAATCCCCTTTTATATTGAACATCAATTTAAAAAATACGTATATTATCAAAGAATTTGCAAAATAATATAATGCTTTCGGATAAGGCACATAGTCAAACAATCCTAAGTTATAATACGAGCAAATTACAAACACCTGTCTCACTTCTGAAAAACATGCTTAAAATTACTGATAACACTCATATCTCCACATTAAGATTCTTTGATTTAGAGTCAACTTAGACAAATATTATTGAAGCATCACAAAAACCACAATATCCATGTTTCACAGTGTCTGCTGTGACTACTATGCATTTTGAATAGCTCAGTTTTTATTTAACAACTCCAACCATTCTGAATTAATTTTAGACAAATTTTTAAAGTTAGTGTCCATGGCAGTTATGTTTTTCCTGAAGTTTCTGAGATGGTCCAAGTAGACTCGAAGACTGCTGTTCATGCTCCGTATGGCATCCAACTCTTGTATGAGCTCTGATGTCACCATCTGAAACAGTATAAGTACTATTTCTGTTGTCAATCCAATTTTGATGACTCAGTCAATATTATATGTGTAATCATAGTGTTTACCAATGATTGTATAATATGTAAACAATTTAACCTATAGTGTTAATATTGATAAGATATTCATTTCATCAAGACAATGTTTCAAAACTATGCTTGAATCTGATAGACGGCTCCTGTTAAAATTATTAATGAACTAATAAACCACCCTCTTATTGCTTCAGAAAAATTACAACTTATGCTTAGAAATAGCACCTGCATTATTGTTTTATGACTGGGTTTTTCTCATTCTGTGAATTAGAAATATATTGATTTATAACTTTTTTATTTATGGACAGATGGCTTTAAATGTTAATTGATGCTTACTGCAACACATTAATGAAAATCATATCAAAATTGGTTAAGCTGTTTCTGAGATTAGCTTGCACAAACTCAACGAGAAACAAAAATTCTAACAACTATTGTTTTGAGTTCTGGGTTAATAAAGGCCCATAAAGAGTTTTTCTCATAGATCCTTATGTCCAGAAAACTATCACTTAGAATTTTATTATTTGTATAGATAATATATTTAAAAAACAACTGATAATTCAATACACTGCCCCATTCCAGTAACCAAGATTCCAGAGTATTTTGATATCCAAAGGGATAGCCAAAAAGGGCAGATATCTAGACTATCATAAACTCACTATAACTACAAAATTTTTGGTCTTGCCTTATATTGAAAGATGTTTAAAGATATTGTCACTTAAAACACAATAAAAAAAAGCAACAACACTGGAGCATGTCTATGAGTAATTATATTGGGAAATACTATTTTTTACATTATAAAAATAAAATTGTACTATAAAAAAATATATATTCATTAGTTTAAGTACTTGTATTTCTCACAATAAACTGTCGTATGCAAAGTTACCAACCTCCCCTTAGTGTAACATATGTCCATGGCAACAGTGACCACTTAACATAGGGTGGCTCATCTGGTCTTTTGTCGGTTACTTATATAATAATAAGATATAGCTAACAAACTCTTACTTCTTTTTTAGAAGACGTAATAGATGTACTAGACATCGTTCTAATCCAACCCAAAGTTTAATGTCATGCAAGTTCTGAACACTTCCTAAATACTGGAAATTCAAAGGAATACTACTATAAATAAAATTAATTCAAAAACTGGTAATTTTATAGAATTTATAACCCCTGTAATAGTCAATTGTTATCAATTCACTATACATAATAAATATAATTAAAATTCAAAAATAAACGTACTTACAATGCTGCCAACAAAAAATTCTTAATTCCCCGCGTACGTCAGTGCAAGTACCCGAAATTCCCCGCTTCTTTTAATTCATTCGCCCAAATTCCCTGTATTTTTGGAATAGAAACAATGTTTTGTACAAAATTTGTTAAATGTAAATATTTGATAAAAAGTAACTGAAATAAAATTATTTTTTGTCATAGTTAAGAATATCAATATCAAGTACGCAATGCTGCCAATCACGGGGAAAATCCCCGATTTACGGGAAATTGAGCCTTAACGCGGGGAGAGCACAGGGAATGATATCAATCGGGGAATTTCGGGGAATCCAGACCAATTTTTTCGGTAGGATAAATCTATTACATCTCAGGTTATCTTACAACCAAACAATCACGTTCGAACTTGGCAAACATAGATCGACACTACTAGCATCACGTTGAATTAAAACACCACTCAAATACGTGCTCATCTGTCAATTGAACACAATTTTGTATTGTTTTCATCATTATTAATTATTTTTTTGTTTGTCGATTTTTTTCAATGGGTACGGTTGAAATTTTAAATAAAATTTTTGAAGTGGTTAAAAAGTGCAGCTATTGTTAAACAAGTAATATAAAAAAACGTCAAATCCTACATAGATCAACAAAAAATAATTTTATTTCAGTTACTTTTTATCAAATAATCACATTTAACAATTTTTGTACAAAACAATGTTTTTATTCTAAAAATGTCATAACAGGAAATTTGTGAGGAATGAATTAAAAGAAGCGGGGAATTTCGAGTAATTGCACTGACGTACGCGGGGAATAGAGAAATTTATATTGGCGGCACTGATTTGTATATACTGAAATATCCCAAATAATAAAAGCACAGTGTTCTGTGATCTTCAGTGCTATCAAATTTTATATCATACAGAAAATAATAATGATAGGTACCTAAATACTTCGTTCAAATTCACCTTACATTGTTGTACAGTGTTTCTATGTTTTGTGTGTTATCTATGTACGGTAATATCAGAGCTGGTTTTTTCCTGTGCAAGTATGTCGTATGCTACTATTTATTATATCTTTACTATGAACGTAAACAATCCGATGAAACGTCGGAAATTGAATTCTATCTTTAACATAAATATACTTAAGCAATAAGTTTAATATAACTATAATCTAGAGAAAATATAATTTGAACGAGTGTCCACAAAGTTTATTATTATCTCTTGTTATTAAAAAAAATATTTTTGTAAATAAAGTATTTGCTTATTTATCTATTTTTGTAAAACCACTTGAATCTTAATTATGACATAAGTAATATTATAGTTTATTAACCATAAACTCATTATGATACATTACATGTAATGTTAACTTACGTTACAATATTTGTTCGAACACTAATATTCCATTCATTTTGTTTCAAATGCATATAGGCCACTGGCAGAGATGCTACTATGCTGGGCATTTTAAAAATCCATTTTAGCCTACTAAACAGTATTAATAGGGTAGAAAATATATTATTTATTTGATATTTTAGAATGAAAAAAATATGTTAGTAATTCTAATTAATATCTTTTTGTATTTATTCATCTTAGATATTGTCAACTTAAGTAATGTGTTGTTTTGTAACATATGTTTTTAATTTCAACCATGTACTTTTACTACTTAATACCTATTTATAACAAATTCAGTCTTGATAGCTACTTTTGCAATGGTTTCAATAGGCATCATATTCATAGGTTATTTTATTCTATCATGTCTGCATCTCCAATATAAAAAAACAAATGTATTTAATTTTGTACAGAACAAAACATCCATGTCTTACTAACAGTGATGGTCTAAAAGTGCTTTTAAAGATGTTTCTGGTCAACGCCCTTTCGCTAGTATGTAGCAGATAAATGTCTTTAATAATCAATTATGTATATTTACAGGTAACACTATATTGAATTCAGCATTTTAAGAGATCCAAGCTTCAATTAAATTGATAGTAAAAAATACTGAAAAGAACACTGACAAGTTCACTGACACTGAAAACATGTTTACAAATAAGAAACCAGACAAAAAGAATTTAATACCTGTATTATCCAGTGATGTGACTCTCAATCATGTTGACACAAAGGTTAAAATTGAGACTGATTATGACATTGACCAGGGAATTATTAGAGCTGAAGATACAACCAATAATGATACGGTATGTAATTCAAACTCACATGAAGATATTGCCATTGATGGCATCAAAACTGAAAATGATAACATTAAAGCAGATATTATGAATATTAGAGATACAACCAAAAATAATGTGTATAGAAAGACCAATCCCATGCAAGTAAATGATTATTTCAAGGCTGAAAATGGTTATGTCATTAATGTAGGCTTTATTGATACTGAAGGTACAACTGATAATGTTGTGGAGAACACATTGACCCCACTTGCATATGATTGCATCAAGACTGAAAATGATTATGTTATTGACAATAGCAT
>DWPT01006324.1:0-11537 GCA_018251895.1 Agathymus mariae mariae
AGAAGTATATACCATCATACATTGTGCTTGCGGATTGTTGCAAAGTAAATTAATACTAATTTAATAACAATGAATTTTCGCAAAATAACGCCTGATACTATCAACTATATTAAATGATTTACGACTTGGTAAAAATATATAATGTATTTACAAAGTGTGATTCGTTTCTAGGTTTTATGTGCTATTATAATAACAGAAAAAAATGATTAAATAATAAATTTTGTCTAAAATGGGAACGATGCGGCTAATGTATCAACTGGACTGGCGAAAATCTATCATAACGTATTTTATTTAGATTCTGCCTCTATCCGAAATTATCCTAAACTTCTTCATCGGATTCGGTTACGATTACGGATATATAGTTATTTCGGATATCCGAAACTTTCGGTTACGTTTATATCTTTGAATATCTACTAACCTCAAGTTGTGCACTCTACTGACAGAACGAACGGTCCCTTCTGTCGGTGGTCGTTCTATTCTGTGATGCAGTGAGTGGTACAGTCTGTTACCTGCCTAGCTAACATTTTGTATGAATTGCGGTTTGTTTATGTCAATAGCGGGTCGTTGCTTGCATCGTGTGCAACAACGCGACCGAAATGCCTGTCCCGCAGACGTGTGTTACTTCATTATAACGTATGGACCACCTAGACTATACCTTATGACAACTGTTGATATAGAAAAATCCTTTACATCGATTGTAATATGTATCTTTAAATTAATTTTGAGTTTTATTTTATGTAAATCGGTCTCCTCTTTGGATCACTTGAAATTTTACTGAATCACCTTTCGCAATTATCCTTTCGACTCGGCGTTATTTTCTTTTTTCATTTATCTTTTCTATTACTTTTAGTATTATCGTGTCTAAATAAACCAGTTTATTTTAATACGTAAAAACCTATGAAATAAACAGCGAATCAAATCAAAATAATGTGTACGAGTGTACGAGTGATGCAGTTGTGAACTGTATGTCGTCGGGTCGAAGCGCGAAGTGGGTTAGACACGTCTTATAGCGGCTATCAAATAAAACGTAACGACACCGAGAAACTCGCTAACAACCACTAAAGCTATTTAAAACTTTCCACGCCAACATTCAGCATTATCACGAGACTTAGAAACTCATGTGCGCATCGGAGCCGACACGACAAGAAACCGACTAAAAATGGGGTTGAAAGATTTATACTAACTTACATACAAACTGTAATGGAACTACTGTTTTATATTGTTAAGTACCGATGGTTTTTTGTCAGAATCGGGAATAAGGAGCTATACTTCTGTGGCCAACTTTAACTACTTGAAATGCCGAGTGCGATAAAGATGTTCGTGGGCTAAAGGATTCTCGACAAATACGCCATATACAATAACGCCAGGTCGTGTCTTGGTTGGATGCGTCGAACGGAGAATCATCCTCCGTTCTAGTGTCCATTGCTTCCTCGGGAGAGGATCGAACCCACCGGCGTCACCTAGGGAACGTGTACGTTATCATACTATAAACAACATTGAAAACAATCAAAATTATCAGAACGCCCATATTTCTGCACTTCTATTGCAATATTTAAATCATTTCAACACTTACCTTTCAATATAATAAAACTTGTCCAATCCAAATTTAACAAGATACGGATCCATATTAGTATTTTAATATTAACACGTCAAGAAAACGTTTGTCAACCGATGATGAAATTTTTCATTGTACACCAAAAACACCTGTACAGAAATAATAAACATAAAATAATATTTTGGCCTTGCCATTTACATTGCCTTGTACACCTTCCTCGCATTTTTGCGTCAAACTGGGCCGACTGGTTAAGTGCGGCCCTGGAAATCCCTTAGTATGAGATGAAAGCAATAAACAATAAATAAATAAAAGGCAATAATGGACAGTCTTATCGCTAAAACAACAAGTGTGTAGAAGAATGCGGGGTGTGGTGTACTTATAATTTTAAATTAACTTTAATGTAGGAGTAGAGAAAGAAGACAGAAAGAAACAATGGAAAATTGTAGACAATTGATAAGCCAATTAGTGCTCTTTAATTTTTCTTTTGAACGAGTGTAGTGAGCTGGCACAGCTAGTAGAAAGTGATAGGGAATTTCATAGATGGACAGTTTATAATGGATTTATAATGAAAGTTGAAAGAGTGGATAGAGCAGAATAAAGCCTGGTTGTGAAGTGTGTTTTGAATTTTAATATTATGTTAGTATTTTTTTATAATAAATAAGATAGTCAACAGTGTATCATTAGCGAAAACAAACAAGTGTAACAAAAATAAACCCAAAAAATTATGCTCAAATAATAATGCTGCAAAAATATGGCTCAGCCGAGTACATCAATCCCAAGGGGTATACTAATGAATTGAAGCTTTTTTGAATATCCGCCGGTTATTTAGTAAGCAAATATATAATATTATATAAAAACACTTAAAACCATATTACATAATAATCATTCGTTTACGTTCGGTAAATATCCATCATAGTTGGTGACAGACAGACAAACATGCGAGTGATCGTGTAAAGATGTTTTTAATAATATGTAAGGAATTCTAAAAATTGACATAACTTTATCTATTTCATGCCAAGAATCATGTAAATCTATTCAGTGGTTTTAATTTTAAACGTGAACACTCATACAGATTGACAGACAAAAAATTAAAAAAATTATATCTTCAGGCCTTTCGATAACAAAGTCTTAACATTAAAATTTTGATATTTTTTTATGGTAATAGCCGACAAAGGAGCAGACGAGCCACCTGATGGAAAGTGGTCACCGTCGCCCATTGGCATCGGCAAGACCAATGGTAATACTGATATGTTGTCCGGCCAGGAAATAAGAAGAAGGAAATAAAAAAGTAGTTGCTCTCAAGCCCCCATCCAGAACATGACGTGTGGCGGTTAAAGATAATAATGTCAATAATAATATTAATGACTTAATAATAATACTGATAATAGAACTGGCTTCTGGCGCCTCTTACGACACCATGTTCTGCCGGCATTGGATTGGGGACAGTATTCTAAGCCGCCCCAATACGGCTTATAATGTTTAATGACAATTTTCGTTTCCATTCCAGTGGTATTATTCAAAAATTAGTAATTAATTTAAATATACGATTTATAAATCTCTGGTAAAATGATCGTTACTCAAAGCCTAAATATCTCCAGTTGAAACAATAATAGCCGCGCGTTGCTACTGCAGCGTCAATTGTGTTAAGAGCCGCTCTACATTACTATTAGTTTATTATGTGCACTTACTTGAAGTCGTTTCTTTGCAACGTCAATAGTTGCGTAGTGAAGACGAACCAGTAATAGTCTTTATGGACTTTAATATAAAGATATAAAAACAAAAATTATTCAAACATCTTGGAGTGTAGGAGACTCAGTCGAACAAAACTAGCACGACTGTAACGAAAATGTGATAGAGATGATTTTGTACCGACTTCAAAAAGGAATAAGTTCTGTGTTTGTGTGAATGTACATTTTGGTGAATTTTGCTCTATATATAAAGTCATAACCCCAGTATATGTGACCTGATGTTGATGGTTCGTTGTATAGTGTTTAGAGGTTTGCTCGGAATTTGAACGGGAAATCGGGAAAGGGAAACCCCCTTTAAATATAGTGAAGATGTTATAATGAGTTCTTGAGGTTAAAATGTTGAAAAAACTATCAGAGTATTTTTTAACGTACATAATATTATGTAAAATATATTGTGATGTTAATATATCAATTTCTTCAAAGAGATCTCTAAGGTCACTAGGCCTGAGGTTGAAAATGGCGCATGCTGTTATTTTCTGTAATATAAAAATCGACTCAATATCAGCAGCTGAGCCCCACAACAACAGACCATAAGACATCACACTGTGAAAGTAGCTAAATCACACTAATCTCGTTGTACTGGCGTCCGTTAAGAGCCTCACTAACTTAACAGCGTAAGCAGTAGAGCTTCCCTGACAAGTCTCCCTGACAAGATTTCAAATGAAGACTCCATTGTAATCGTGAATCTATAGTTAGTACAAGAAGAGTTATTTATAACAATATGAGTAAGCGCTTGTCTTACATTTGGTAACGTGAATTTAATACATTTAGTTTTCTTCACGTTTAACATAAGGATATTACATGTGAACTAGTACAATATAAACCAGTGTAACACTTGTGATACAGTATTATTACACCGTCGAAACATTGTTATCTTCTATCTACTTTAAATTCAAAGAAAGTGTAATCAGCAAATAATGTGGTTTTACACAAGACCCAACATATGTATTAAAAATAGTAATGGTTCTAATGTTGATCTATAGAGTACTCCCACGGTAATGTTTGCCCCTGGGGATTATATTCCATTAAAAACGACTTGTTTAATACGCTCAGAAAGATAAGATTTTTAAGGCTTTCTTATTGTGTAGAGACAATATATTGATACATTGTATACTTTCTACTTTGAGTAAAGAATGTGCTGCATTAGGTGATCTTTTATTTCCTCTGCCGCCAATTTAATCGGAAAAAACGTTCTATCAAATGAAATTCATTATAAACGTGGTCATTTACCATATAAGTATATGATTTACAAATAAAGTGGTCTTACATATATATTTCTAATGTGGAAAAACTAACAGTAAATGTCCTTACCGTTGTTAATTACTGAAAATATATTCCGCCTCCGAAACTGTAACTCTCGTCGAGGTGTCTTCCACTGCTGCCCCGACGACGTGAGACTTGAGACGTGACGTCATGAATCTACGAGCATCTAGTGGAAATTACTGTAACAATTAATTCGTGAAGTCGACATTAGTCAAGGTAGACTAGACTAGATATAAATCGAATGTTAACGTTCTGAATCGGGTCAAGTATTTAGGATTAATGTGGATGTATGTATTGACTTGCAGGTCACCAGCAGGGTTTAATCCAAACAAAGTTCGTGAAATGCGGCTTTATGTCTCATCGCTATGAAGATGTTTATGTGATATTAATGATTATTAATCATCATAAAGCACCTTTTCGAAAAAGTACTAGAAGCAAAGTGATATAATACTTTAATTATGTAATAATTTTGAATTTTAATTTGAAACTTGTTTGTAGTGCCTATTAAATTGGTCAGCGAAGTCACGACTACGTAACTGCTTGTTGGTCCTACTTTTGTAATGATAAATTAAGGCCCCGTTAGTATGTGTTCACTATTAGTATATCTCTGCTTTTTTGTTTCTGCTCGAAAATGCCTTTACGCAAAACTTCCCGGTGGACAACCATTTACCCTGGAAAGAAGACTTATGCATAGCGCCTTTTCCGGCCACCCGATCAACACCCATATGTGAAGTGTGATAGCAGCGACATCGGCCTCACGGTTGTGCTGCTGGGTCTATCAGGGAGGTTACTTTTTCACGGAAAGAGACCACAGTCATCCATCACGCCTGGCTACTGAGCATGGCATTGACCACGCTCGTTTTAGAGAGATTTGTACTCATAATCGCCATTATGTTGTGGTGCTGTGGACTCCAAGCAGCACGCTCCGTATTTGGTATATGCTGTAGTATCCGCCCTGCTCCCTGCCTAATTTCTTGCTACCTAGTTCAGGTAGAAAGAAGAAAGAAAGGAAATGTTTATTTCGCCTTTTGACATGAATACTGCAACCTTGTTTCCAAATTAGGTATGAACCATAGTCTCGATTCAATAAATATATAGTATAAACGATTTGTCTGTATCGAGGACAATAACTGTTATATTCGGTACTATCAGACTGTCCTTGCTTCGATAAAAAAAAAACAGCAAAAACAAAATACAAGAAAATACCGACATAAACTGAAAACCACTGCGGTTAACACAATGTGCACGCAAATTAATCTTCTTAAATTAAGTTTGAGTAATTTATATAAAAATAACGTTTCATTGCAGGAATTGACACATCAAAGATCTCTGTGTTGATACAAACTTTGTTATACGCTGAACACATTCGATAAATAGGAGAATATTGTCCATAATTTTCCACTGATCAATTTATGCAGATACGTAATGTCAGCTCTATTTCGCCTACATTTCAATCAAATAATTTTAAAATGCGCAAGTCTAGCGGCGTCAGATGACAGAGAGCGGCAAAGATTATTTAAGTAGGAAAGATGGCAAACAAATTGTTTTTGAAGCCTTTCCAGTCAGAAGCAATGCACCACGTACGACCGGTTTGAGACTGGGCTACAATATTCTAGTAGTGATAGTCAATAGATAAATTTCATAGTCTCTGAAGAATTTTGTTTGTCGTAATACTAAACCAGCCAGACGTGATCCATTTTTCACAACTGTATCGATATGCTCTGGAAAGTCCACCTTTGAATCCACGATGACAACAAGATCACGGATACTGAAAACTTTACTAATATTGACATTGTCAATACATGTTGTTTTTTTCTAAACATATTTCAATGGTAGCATTAAGAAGCATTAATTGCCATAAGATTCCGAAAACACCAGCTATTGATAATATTTATTATCACTTTTGTAGTTCAATTATTGACGAATTTTGTATTTAAAAGCTGAAATTACTCATTAAAACATATTGCAGAACAACGTCTATCAGGTCGGGTTTGCAATAAATATTTACACGGAATTCCCCTGATGTGTGTTTTATTTCAGAAGTTTATTTTGGGCAACCGCATGTAACTTTAGTTGACTTGTCAAATAGTATGAATAGTACGTTGTCACTCGTCAACATTAACTGCTCTCCGGAGACAACGGCTCGCGGCGGAATCGGGTAATTGCAGTAACTTCAAACAACCCAATCCTTCCATAAAATATCATTTTCCACTTGTTAATATTGTAAAAATATCATTCCAAGTATTTATCCGAGGAGCTTCAATGCAAAAAGGTCCGATATAACAGTCCAATTTGCGCTCAACGCCGGCGATCATATTATGCCAGAGCACGGGTTGCTTTCCATTCCTAGTGATTTAATTTCCTCCACATTACCAACTCACCCTACTACAGAGTTAGACAAAAATTTCCCTTAGCACAATAGAAACAAGGTGCCCGTGACAGCAGGGTAACCTACCGAGTAACCATACCGTTTAGGATTTGCCATTGACAGTTATATCCTAAGCTACATGTTTGCGTTTCTATATTGAAAAGGCAACTGGGAATACAGAGGATCGCTTACCCGAAACGCTTTAAGAAACAATTGAAGTCTTCATTTCGGATCGGATCCGGATCGTTACTACAGACGTGTCCACAGTGTAAACATGATACTTGATGCTCAACGTATTCAAAATAATTTTAAAACAATCAAAACACAAAATAAGAACTTTACACTTCATGTCTGGAGAAAATTAGTAGTTTTAATACCTTTTTCTGATACTAAAATTATATCTTACACGCTTGTATTTTAGCAACAATGAGATATAGCCTAAAATTGTGGCGTTACTTCATCAAAAAATAAACAGAATTTAAGGTCTAAAAAAGATGTAATATATTAATAATAAAGGATTAATATAATAAGGGATTCACGAGAACCTCGCTTGACGCTGTTAAAGTTATTATCAATAATCAGTTTGTATATTTTGTAATGCGTAATTTTCATTAAAACAAACCGCAATAAATTTTAATTAGACCCCAGTGAGACACGCCAATGAATTTTAAAAACTAGGTCGAGCCGTAACTCTTTTTGGACGGTGCCTCTAGTGTCAAACACATCACCGGCAGATGTTGGCGTGGTGCTGTTAGCGAACTCGATGGTGTTAGGGGGAGTCTGCTTAAATGCTAAGTGTATGCACGTTGGCCCTGTAGCTCGGTACCCGAATAGGGCTACGATATCTCCTGCCTGTCGTAAGAGGGGCTTCCGGGGTTGTGGGCGGCTAGGATGGCAGCTCGAACCGTCCAGTCAGCGACCCCGGGGAGGACGACGGTATGCGTGGCCGAGTACCGCCGTGAACATCAGAAGGTGGGGGATGAACGAAGGCTCATCAAGAACAGAGCCCGGCGGGGCACGCGCTCAGGACTCTGGTTGCGTTCTGTCGGAGACCCTGGAGTCCTGTACATAGAGCGAAGGAAGGCCAGGGGGGGAGGGTTCAGTGCGGTAAAAATTCCACTTAACCCGTTGTCGTTCCCACAGCACCTGGTATCTTTTGAAGGTTTCCCCCATCGAAAAAAAAAGTGTATGTACGTTATAGAAACGAATATTTTAATGAGAGCTTAATGTTAATTTATTTAAAAAGTTACAACGGGACAAATGTCACAATGGGATGTTTTGGTTTATATTAAATTTATAAATTACATTGTAATTCAGGAGTCAATTGTAATGTTGTACGGCTCAGGGGACAAGACATAGCGACCTTATTTTAAATGTTGCATGAGTTTTGTAACGAATACTATGCTAAATATGATAAATATTATGCAAGTTTTATTAATAGTCAATTACCTAACGTTTAAACACACCCACACAAATACAAGGATGTTGATACAGAACCCGGTCCATAAGCTCGACGTATACCGGATCAAAGGTTTGTATGTTATCGTCAGATGCATGTATCGTACATCGTACTATCATACGAGTACAAGCATTTTTGCGTGAGTCGCACACAGGAATAATATCTTGGTGATTTTTTCGATGTCCCTAAAACCTATGTCGTCTGAACATTAGCCGGCGAGGTGGTGTAATTAATGAGTTGTCGAAGTTCACAGCGCTGGTCCGTGGTCCGTAGTTAACCCTCCGCATGCTTCACAGAATAAATTCAACAAAGTGCCAAACAAGCGCACAACTTTGCACCTGGATTCACCCGACCCTGGAGCGGAAAGGACAAGCGTCGGCGATCTAAGCAATTACGTCCAAATATCGTGAATATTACATATGCCGCCCACAAATCTTGCAGCTCTTCTTAGATTAATATTTTTCTATCGATAGTAATGCGCGAACAACCATACTTAGAGCATTATTACTATAGTTTGGCTTAGAGAGATCATCTAATTTCAGTGTATCAACATCATCTATGGCTCTATGCCCACGGGTGGGCCTTAGCCTGGTCGATTATATTTCTCCAGTCCGATCTGTTCCCGATGTTCTCTCTCCAATTCCCTCATGAAACGAGTAGGACGTAGGCACATCGAACATATTGGTACCTGTATTGTTGAACACCTAACCATCAAGACTTTTGGTATTTTATGAAAGGTTCGCAAACTCGGCACTTACTCGAATACCAACTTCACTGCCCAGCCAACTTCAACTAGATTGCTACAGAATTCAAATGGCAAATTTAATCTTGTTATGAAGAAGCATAATCGGTATCAAATTTAGTTAATAGTTTTGTATTAATTTATATATTTTTATTTTCAATAACTCGATACTATACTTGTCACTGTTGTAAATATTTGATGGAATTAAGTTCAAGTCTAAAGTATCGTGAATTTACAGCGGTACAAAACTCGGGGTATGTAAATACGGGTTGTTCTTAAAATACGTAAATATATTTTAAATAGTTTCAAGGGCAGTCTAAACTTTTCTTGATATTTTGTTTCTTTGTGAAATCATCACCTGACAACTTTACAACATAAACGCATCTTGCTGTAGACTTGTCCCTCCGGCGCTGACTTCGTCTTTAAAACCGCTCTCGGCCGAGTTCAGATAAAACGTCAGGTCACACGGGAGTCAGGCTAACTTCAGTCGCGGGTTGTTTCCAAACAAACTCGCCGTGGGAAAATGTGATCTTCTTGATCAAACTCTTAATACTTAAATAATACTTAAGGTGCTTTAGGTAAACCATAGTACCGGCAGTCTCAACCATAATTACAGTTATTAAAAGTAGTAATATTACCACTATCAGTAGGTTTTGCAAGATGTTCTGATGTTTCTTTTGATTTATTCTGGTTTCTTTACGACCAAATCGGTGACCTAATATCTTCCATAGAGTGTTTGATCAAATGTGGTTACACTAAATGTTACGATGAGCGCAATCTGTACATTTTTATATTTTACGCTTGATTGCTAAATTGTCCAAGGTATAATATATAACATTTACATAGCACGTTTGTTCTGACTGCGACTAAGCAAGGATGCTGTTACAGTACCCCTTTACACTTTGAACGAATTAATTGGTAGATAAATTCCCTTCAAAAATTCCATTCGAAGTAAAAGGGAACGCTTCATTTTATTTGATTTTCTTGAATATTAAGAAAGTCCCGTCGCTTTGTTTGCCTCGTGCGGCTTGGCAGCTCCTGGTAATGCGTGGCTCGCATATGTGACCAAAAATTTAGAGCTCTGCACATGCGAGACCCTAATGTTAATTTTTGGCATCTATTGACAGAACGGTACCCTTGATCCGCCCGCCGTGACCGTCTCCTAGCGGAACCAAACCCTTATCGATACCTTTGACACCATTCCCACCGAAAGGCCTTCAGAATATATACAGGTTTACTAAATTAAAATATTCCGTCAAAATTTAAAGGTGTCATCAAAGGGCAACACTCAAAACCGATTACATACCCTTAAAGATATGGGAGTGTATACGTTTTGCTAAAACACACGAGTAACTCCCGACGGCACCCGTCGAAATGAAACAGCAAATTTAGTTCCTTAACTCTGGTGATCACTTATGATCGATACAGGCTGTTCAGCTGCGAACGCTTCGCGGAGAGGTTTTGAAACCTATTAATCTCCGCGCATTCATATCACTAGGCAGAGCGCGACCCGGGCGCCCCTAATACTTTTTTAAGCAGCGCAGGTGTGCGCAATAGCTACCACTAACATGTCTGCTCGTATAGCGCAAAATAATTACATTATTTTGCTATTGGTTATAGTTTTCGGTATAACTGCTAACGTTCTCTCGCTTCTCTTCGGGAAACATATTCATAACAATCAAAAGTCGTACCCGTAAGTAAAACGGTTCAATCAATTTTTTAAACAATTTTATCTTTTAGTAGGTCGATTTTCTTTGTACTAATATTCCTGAAATTATCCATATGTCAAGTTTGACCTAGTACTCTAGGTTAGTTACTTGATCACTAAATTCCCTACACGTGTCCTTGGGTAGTGCAAAAAGTGCAGCAACTCCGGTGATAGGTCATGACATCGGCTGCAGGCTCTGGTTACCACCCATCAAACAAAGCCATGCCGCCAAGGACCGCTTGTGATGAGTTGGTTGTATGTTGTGTCGGGTGCTTAGCTCTGGAGTGTAGCGGGATCCGAAGCACGGTGCACCGCTGGCCGACCGTAGTCAGTAGGTGGCCCAAAAAGTGAGTCAGCCACTTACGAAAAAATGCTCGCCAACTTCGAAAACTCCTGGATCGAAATAAAAAAAATAGTGAAAAGCAAGAGGAAAAATAGTTGGTTCCTACAGCGGCTCCACTTCCCCTCATTTAAAGAACACTTCACGAACGTACGTGGCCGGCTGCACTTCCCCTCATTTAAAGTGCACTTCACGAACGTACGTGGCTTGCACTCTTAATCTGTCATCAGTCCACCACCACCTAGAAACTGCGCGGCCGCACTTGCTCTTCCTGACGGAGACGCAGATTGGATGTCCGTCAAACGTGGGGTACCTAGACTATCCTGGGTACACATTAGAGCACAACTTTCGTCC
>DWPT01006325.1:0-11537 GCA_018251895.1 Agathymus mariae mariae
GAAAATTTTTAATTTTCGATTTACACGTTTTTCTCAGGAACGTATCTACCGTGTAAATCGGGGGATAGGTGTATATATATATATATATATATATTTCATTGTTCAATCCGAAGGGAGTCTTATTAAAAATAATAACATTAAATACATTTAGGGCATATATTACTTTGTGCAATTCATAATTACGATTTTAATATACATATATGATTAGAATTTAAAATACAAACAATTGATGTAATTTAAATAAAATTTGATTTTATGTGTTATATGTTATTAAAATAAATATTATATACTGTAATAGTATTTTTATATTTATTGTTTACAATTGTATTTTTATATGCATCCCAACTCCTATGTATTTTTATAGATTATACGACAGATTGTTTTTTTTTTGTCAATTTCAATAGATTTTCACAAAGACACTTTTTCCATACTCGTATGTACACCTATATAAATATATCGCAAACTTTGATCGTTACATCCACAGCCACCTTACCTAGAAGCGGCGCTGAGCCAGTACGTGAGGAAGCCGTACGATTTCTCCAGTCCGTACCCGTTCCTGCTGGTGAACATTGGCAGCGGCGTGTCGGTGCTGGTTGTCAACGCGCCGAACGACTACTATCGCGTCAGCGGGACCAGGTGCGTTGGGGGTCTCGCTCTCCTGGTTTCAACTTGTTGAATAACTCGATTAGTTTTGTTTAATAAATGTAGTGATGCTTCAAATATAAATGTTCTGTTTCTGTCAACGGTAAGTCAGAAATAAGCTATTCTAACCGTTGTCAGTGTGATGTTAATTCATGCGTGCATGCTTGCTCGCTTGCGTGCATACTTGCGTATGTGCGTGCGTGTGAGAAGTCCTGTGGCTGCATAGCTTGAATATTTTTTAGTCTTGTACAGATCGGTCGTAATTATTGATATGTTAAATAAATATTTGGAAACATTATTTTTCTGTATATTTTTAATTGTTTATTTTATATTATATATCTTGTATACAGGTTATATAGGGAGATGGTTATTATATCGTTCGATACTAAAGATCAAATCAAAACATGTATGTATGCGTGTGTATTAATTGTTAAATTGACTCACAACAGTCTGGGCGGCGGTACATTCCTGGGCCTCTGCTGTCTGCTAACAGGCTGTAGTAGCTTCGAAGAGGCCATCTCCTTGGCGGCGGCCGGCGACAACACCACAGTTGATAAACTCGTGCGCGATATATACGGCGGGGATTACGCACGCTTCGGCCTACCCGGGGATCTAGTGGCCAGCAGGTGAGGCAGCAGTGTTAGTGTGTTGTATCTCACGCCGGAATCATCCCGGTTCTGGCCTACCTGAGGTTCAGAGGGCAGTAGGCCAGGCGGCTGTCAACTGCAATGGTCGTGTGGGTAGCCGACCAAGAGTTTAGAAATCTAATTAAATACTTAAATTTCACAAAAACAAATTCAACCACTGTTATCTATATAAATGTTGCTCAATTTTATGATTAATATTTTACTTGTGTGTGTAAGTAAGTGTACTTTGTTAATATCGAGATGAATGTATTTGCGTAGTGCAAACAGTTAAGTCTCTTTATCTGCTTCTCTAGCTATCATATTCCCTCTCAAACTTAAGTTCCGAAGCTAGTTACAAGTCGCACTCACAGTATCCTTCTCGGCTGTAAACGCCCCCGCAGTACTCCTGGTGTTTGTTAACAATCAACTAGATACCACCTTCTTACCTCATATTGAAAACATTGAGCCGTATTTAGATAAATAAATCTTTAAAGTAAAGATTGTCGACAGGCAGAATTTGAAAGTTAAAACGGTATAATGTATGTGTAGATAAATGGGGAGAAATAAAACAGCTCGGTCCTTTTCCCCTATTCGCACACCAATGTTTGAACATTTTGTTTGTTTGGTAAATGTCGAGCTGTAGGGTTGTCAATAAGAGAAATTTTGTAAACAGACCGTTTTCGACCGCTAGACCGAACCCTCCTGATTATACAGGAAGATAAAAATGCGCTATTACTAGATGAATGTCTTTGCGTTTGCTGGCTTATTAATATGACTATGGCGTGTATTCTGACTGTTAGCTTCGGCCACATGTGTTCGGCTGAAAGGCGGGCGAAGGTGTCCCGAGAGGACCTGGCGCGTGCCATGCTGGTCACCATCACCAACAACATCGGCTCCATCGCACGTCTGTGCGCTTCCAACGAGGGCATCGAGCGGGTGAGATGCCTCCACTCACCTCTATGATCTAAATTCACTAGTACTTGCCAATGAAGTATCTTAAACTATTAACATGTTGCAATTTGCGTGTGATCGTCCCGCGCATACCGGTGATGCGTACAACTGGGAATTGCATCGCTATGCAAATAACAAATGACAAAATTGCACAAAATGACCTTGTTGTACCCTACAAACATAAAATTTCGTTACAAATTAATTCGACGCGTCCTCAAGTTGCGGCCGTATTCATCGTGCGGGGGTTTGGTGAAATTATTATGTAACTTTGACTACAAAAACTATGGAGTAGATTTGTCGTAATTTGTTTAAGGCCTTTAGATACATTGGTCTATGTTTCATTACGAATCGTTTCCAAGCGTAATGAAAAAGAAATACGAAAGTGGCCTTAATAGATTTCACGCACACCAACAATTATATGTGAATAGTACACAACCTCTCCTTTCCGAGGTCTCTCGGCAATCTATGTATTTCGTCGTAATCGGTATTTGTTATACATGAAAATACGAAGACAGCCGAGAGGCATACACAAAGCGGACGCGCCGTAAACACGTGCACTTGTTCTCGTTGCAGGTGGTGTTCTGCGGTAACTTCCTGCGCGTGAATCCGCTGTCGATGAAACTACTGTCGTACGCGATGGCTTACTGGTCTCGCGGCGCGTTAAAGGCCCTCTTCTTGGAGCACGAAGGGTGAGTCGTGTCCAGGATTAGTTAAAGTCCAAAAAGGTTTATGCAGTACCCACGCAATTTAACAGACGCTATAAGCAAAGTGGAAAAAAAAACGTGCGTGTCACAAACCCCGGTCTGCTTGGAACCGTAGAATATACTGCGGATACTTTTGTATGTATGTGACACACGCCTCATACAATATACATTTATTGTATATTATTTATATATTTATTATATATTGTAGCGAAGCGCCTGAATTTTTTTTTTTTTTTTTTTTTTTTTTAATATTCTTTGTAAACATAACGTGCATGCATATTACGTCTATACGCCATCCAAAAGAAATTATCTGAATTTAGTGAAAACTGCATCAAAATCCGTTGCGTAATTTAATACAATACAATAATAGTAGTGTAACTGTTATCTTAAGGAGCAATAAGGAACGGATGGGGATTGTAGAAACCGGCTGTTTGAATGGGAGTATAGTCTATATATATATTTATTGTGTGCGTGTGTATGTCAGTGAACTCCTCCTACACGACTGGACCGATTTTGATGATTTTTTTATGTGTGTTCAAGGGGATTTGAAAATGGTTTAGATTCACAATTTGGTCCACTGGATAATGTTTTTTTTTTTGGAAAATGGAAATTTTCCACAAGAAATGCTTAGTAAAAAACTAACAATAGACTACCGACTTATGGGAATGATTTGTGTATTAAAATAATTAAATATTAATATATGTTTGCAGTTACTTCGGTGCGGTGGGCTGCCTGCTGCACCTCGACAGCAAGAACCATCGAAAGGTATTAGGAGTCAGTCAATATCACGTCAAACCAGTCGCACTGACCACCAGCTACTGCTCTCCCGTTGAACAATGAGGAAGTACCGAAAGATCTCCCCGTATGCCAGCTGCGGCTGGATAGCGGCCGTGCGTGTGTGCTCACATGGCCTGTAACTCAGTTGGTAATGACACTGCTTACAGATCGAAAGGTCCAGGGTACGATTACCAACCGGAGTGGATATTTGTGTGAAGTGTTTGTTTAACTCTTTGGATAACTGTTTATGGTCGGGGCTTCCGTGTTATGACCATTATGTTTGAAACACAGGCCGTACACTGAAGATGTGTGTGAGCGTTTAAAGTACATATATAAAATTTCCATTATATTGTTTATATTCTGTGTCTTTTTTCATCACATACCAACTTGTCAAACAGACTCGGTCCAAATGGTGCACTTTAAATTGACTAACGTTTAAAAATCGAATAGTTTATGATTTTTTTTTATTAAACTTACTGTTTAATAACGATTTATGCTTCATCAGTTTTTGTCAAAATCCAATTTAATCGACTTACTATAAGTATTATTGATTAATTAATAAATAATATAACCCTATGATAATATGAATGTTAAATTACTATTATTTTTCTTTCTTTAAAGGAGACATTGGCACGCCACGCCACGCCACCCCGCTCGGACGCCAGCCACGCGGACAGATAATACACCTTGCCGCTATACATCGAGACCGTTTTAGATCCAGGGAGGCTATTCACACCCCGATGACGCAACAGCAAGAAATGTTTCTTGGCACTTCGGATCTCCAGTGCGTCCTATAGCAGTATCTATTGGCACCAGAATATTACCGAATACGAAGAATCTATAAGGGATACTAGAAGTATCCGTCATGCTTCTAGAGGGTCCTATTTGCAAGTACATATTTGAGTCCTATAGAAAAAGGTCAGGTATAAATTTATGGACGTAAACATTTTCTCCTCTTGCTTTCACCGGTTCGGAGTTAGAAAACAGTGTGCACTTACTAAATGTAAGAGACTATGTATCCATTCGTGCCTCGTTAGTTATAGAATGCGGACGAGTTGCCTTATGCGGTAAGAGGACTTCTTATATTCATGCTTTGGGTTCTATAGCAAGATTCAAAACGTCTACAAATTCTTGAACAGCGTCATAAATATGCGTATCACAAAATGGACTCTTATCGTTATAGTGATAAAAACCAGATTGCATTATTGTTTATTGTCGCCGTTACAAGGCTGACGGCGTGTGATGCCCTGAATGATTCGATATTTAAATGATTTCTTAACGAGGGAAAATTATATTTTTGAAAGGCACTATAGCATTGAAAAAGAAACTGTGAAGAAACTCTTTTATCTACAAGTTGTGCTTTATCACGACGCTTGAAAATACCAATCACAAATCAACTTTGGAACACGGTAATAACGAACACCGAGCATAATTAGTTTAGTTCCGTTCTCTATCCATCTGCAGTAGTAACACTGCATCCATCATTTACTCCATATAGGAATTATTATTGAACAACTCAAGGGAATTTACACAAATCTTTCCCTCGTTAAGTTTAAAATGGCTTGTACATAGATAATGAATATTTGATATATAATAATTTTCATATACTAGTGTGTGTATAAGACTTGGCACAAATTTTATGTTAAATTATATATAATGCTGAACATGTTGACATATCTGCTATTTGTATGTGAATGTTCATAACATAAACATTACATGACATTAAACCGCTTAGTGTAATATAAGCCCCAATGCCTATCAATGTCATGAAAAAAATAAAAAATTCTGCTGTGAACGCGTACTTACAAAATACATTATGTTTGTCAAATAATTCAGTCAGTCGGCTTAAAGATGTGACGTGTCATTATTACAAAATATATTAGTTCGAATGTGAAGCCGAACTTATTAAGGTTGATCTGACTGTCAAGCTGCCTAAAGTCGATTGTTCTAAATTATTTTGAATTTATTAACCTATACCCATAACGCTCAATTTATTTTTATTTGATGTTTGTGTACCTAAAAAAAGCGTCAAATTACTCCCACTGGACGATATTCGGTTTGGTTCACACGTGACGTTCGATGTTGCGATGCCACAATACTTGTTGCTATTGTAACAGACTCTAATTGACGTTATCGAGCCGATCTTGCTGATAGGAACTGGACTCTCGGTCGGACTAAGGTCAAATGTTCTGTACTGTGGTACTAACGTAGAATGCGATCGCTGCCAGGGCGAAATTAGCGCAGAGTCACGCAATGTTGTAAGACGCGTTAAAACTATATCAATTGACTTGTACAGACAACAAAATTAAATTAATTTCAATTTGCAGTACTTTGGTAGGCATTTGTTATATACAGATGTACGGTTAGCCGCTGCGTGTTTTGATCGTTAAATAAATTCAGATCACGCCCAACAATGTCTAAAAAGATGTCCAGCTGCAATAATGTCAAATCATTGTACATTACCAACTTTTGATACAATTACAAATGGAAAATGTCAGTTAAAATAGCAGACTTTGAGAACGGCTGGTGAGTGGGCATAGTAATCCACTGGTGGCTATATACAGATTGTCAATAATTTACGCTCAGCATATGCTTCGTAAATAGCAATAATTAACAAATACATAATAAAAATCCCTTATTAATGATGTTGGGAAGCACATATTCACATAACAGCTACGATTAAATTATTTCTAATAATGTTAACTATAATATTTTATAGATAAATAATTTAGTATATCTTCCCGCCATTACCTGTCTAAAAAAGAGTTTTTAATATAATACATTGGTAATATTAGTACATTCAGCCAAATAAAAAATGTGTATTGAAAAAATTTAATGCGTGCTTTTGAGCATCTTTATTATATAATATAGCTAAATTAAATAAAGTTTTTCATATATTTAAATTTATATAGAATTTAATATTGTACAAACTTTCTGTATTAACCTTCTTTATTCTCACTCTTTGCTTCTAAACTATTCTTAAACCTATCTATAACTTGTATCAACATTCATGATCTTCACTGTTGTATATCATAGACTAATTCTATTATACTACCCAATAATAAATTGTAGTATGCCCCAACTCTATTTCAGAAATGCTAAAATTAATTACTTTAACATGAAGAATTTCTCATCTAAAATATGACAATTATCTATTGGTTGACAAGAAGATGGCTGGCTATACAAAGAACGTGAATAGTTATAACTAAATTCGAATAATTTCCCTGATTGACTTCATCCATTCATTAGTTATGTTATTCAGTAACAGAACTTCGTATTGTATATCAATCTATAATTACTGCTTATATATTATTTAGTATTCCTTATGTTAAAGTAATTTACAAAAGTCACGTTTGAGGAGACTCTTCTCTATGATAACTTCAAGTTCCAGGCTTCCTCCTTCTTTTGACTATTGTTAAAGAGGTCGCCACTAGCAGGTAATTGTCCTTACCATTATAACCCAGTAACCACAGATGTGATCGAACTGTCTGCTTCGGACGCATATTCGATCCAGCGCAACAATAGCGTGCGGGTAGCGTGCTTCTGAATAATTATTTTTAATCGATGTAATGTAACATTATCTACATAACTGAAATAGTTAATTGCTTGGCTTATATAATTAGATCATTGTATTAGCTGTTTTTTTTTTCATTGCAGTTAAAAGCTTTTTTTTTTTATATATGTAACTCTATTCTTGATATAGAAGTCAACCTTTTTTTATTATCGCATTATGTGAATACCAATGACAAGATTGATACAATAATTATATTTTTGTAACTCATATTATGAGTCAACGTTAAAGATACTTTTTAATACGGAGATTGGATTTCTTTTCGCGGAGTAAGAGATAAAAATAATTGGTTTAGAAGCGCTGTGAATAGGTTGGTAAATAATACTTTGAGTAGTGATTAGTGGTAAATGATGTGATTGGTGATAATAAGGAGATTTCAAAAGCAAAACGAGTGCAGAAAACTTTCAAATAATTGTTGTACATCATATTTTTATGATATCAGTACATGTTAACATATTCCAAATAAAACCTTTGGAGTTTAATTTAGCACATATTAGTTTGTGCGAGGATTACTTATTTCCCCTTCACACTATCCACATCTGTTAGAGTTCTTCTGGGAGCGTGGCTGTTCTCGATAGGTATCATTGAAATCTCCTATTGTGAAATATTAGACTTTACTTTGTAGGGTAGTTCTCTTTGGGGTCTGACACGGGTGTCCATAGGTTTGAAGTAGTTGATTTAGCTCGTTTCGTACTTCCATTTAAATAAAAATCTGATATTGTTATTGATTGTGAAAATACTATAGAATACCAACGTAACTTTAGTATTTTAAAGTGAAAATGAAAATATTCAAATGAAAATAGTTTTATTTTAAGGTTGGGTACTGATAGTGGCGATAGGAATGCAAATTAATGTTGATATAATGTTGAATGATTTCAGAGTATAAAATTGATAGTTGAAATAGTGTATATTGATTTATTTGTTACGAGACGAAAGCCAAGAATTGTGATAAGATTTGTATTGGACTGTTTGAAGAAGTTATTGTTATGATATCACTTGTTCGATAAGAAAAATACATCGAGCATGTACAGTACAAATATTAATTGTACGATGGCGTAAATACAATAAAATACTATTTGGTTTCACACAGCACGCGGCCTTGTTAGGAACTACGAGATATATACCGTGAAATTTAAAAGCGGTTCATAGCGATCCTATTTAAGTAAACTTTAGCATGTTCATATACTTCGGATATTATCGTTATTGTGTATTATTGGTTAACGCATTGCTATATACGACGGAGTGGTCGAGGAATTGTGATGTTAAAATTTGGTTATGGTTACTTGGATCGCGCCAACTTTTATTATCGCGGTGATGTAACTACACATTACGCACCTTGGGGTAGGTTATAGCGCAGTTTAGTGTGGTCAAGATTATTAGGGAGCGCTATAATTAGTAATTATTTTGTCGCTATTATTTATAGGATATTGAGGTTTATGATTTATTTGTCTGGCGTTAATAAAATGATTATTTATTTGCAATGACAACATCGCATTGATTTAATTGTAATTTATGATTGTGATCTAAGCGAACATTAACCTTTATAAAGGTAACAAAAACAGCTTCCTTGGACTGTAGGACGTTCAAATTTCAGAAACACACAATTTTCGAATGTCGAATTCAATAAAGGATTTTAGAAAATCTAACCTACGTAACGGGATCTAGTATTTTCATTAATAATTGAATAATTGGATTGGCAATAATTCACTAGTTAACTGAAATAACTATAATGAATTGTATACATTATAAAATAATACTATATTGTATCGTCATATTTCGTGGCATGACTAGTGGTCACATATATGAATCTAGGTGGAAATATCGGCGTACGAGTTACTTATTGAAAGTATCAGGGTTTAATAATAATAATAATAAAATAGTTCATTAAAAACATTTGGATGTCTCCACAATTTATTTCAGAATTGAAATATCACATTTCGTAACGTTGCTGGATATTTAATGTTCTTTTGCTGAATCTTTTTTTATCATATGAAATGAATTAATTACATTTTGACAGAATCGATGAAATTGTTTTAATAGAGAATAAACAGCGTTACGCTTAGGCATTTACTTGATAATCTTCATATGTACCGGTAATTGAATCAAAATAGTTAATATAATGGTGGATACTCCGCTTTTATTGGAATAGTCTCATAATTAAAATGCTTGTTTCCCCGACAAAAAATCCCAAATTGTACTGCTCGCATTTCAAGCTTGCTTCAAAGACATCATTGCGGAAACAAAAACTGGTAAGAAAAATTTATGGTAAATTAATCTTGCTATTGAATTACCAACTTTGAGGTACGCACATCTTGGTGTTGTGATAATAGAATATAGCTGTTGATTTTTTAACTCTTAAAGCTTGAAAACTTCAGTAATATAGGGAGAAGAGTATTATGGCAACACTGAAGAGTAAGTGAAGCTATACTGCAAGTACCTTTCCTTGGCGAGGGAGTTAATGTTTATTATTTGTAGCCTAACAGGATGACAGGCTACCTGGAGGAAAAGCAGCCGGTTACCTCTGTAGGTAACATATATACAGGTTTGTCTATACACAGGCACAATCTCAGGTTGCCAGTTTTAACTGTGATTCTATTATACAAATGAATCACTTGCCATATCGATTAACCACACATAAATATGACTTCATTTTCAAATCGGCCGCATGGAGTATAATTAGTATTTATGTTTATTTAAGTTTAACGCCATCTATGTTATTTGTGTCGGGTTACGTTTTTGTAATATTTTGGTTGCGGTGGGTATTAAACAATACCTTTTTTTTATTTATTTTATATTAAGGGACACTGAAAGTGTTGTGTCAGTATTTTAATATCACACGATACACACACAACATTGGCATATTGGTCGCTTAAGATTTTACTTTGTTGTTGTAATGATTTACGAATTATAGCTACTTTTTTAATTTAATTGATCGAGCATAGGGACGAGAATTTGAAGTAACGGTAAGTTACATAAATCTTTAAAGACGCATTTGTTACATAAATATTGTTACACGTTAAATTTAATTTCCCATAGATGTAAATGCCAGGTTAAAGTTTTTTTATACGTGAATATATATTTTTTGTAATTTTCGGTCGTTCAGAGAGTCGACGAGTACAATGATTGTAAAGAAAGTTGAAAATGGGCTGATTTTTAATATTTTATATGACTAGAAATAAAATAATGTATAATACTATTGTTTTTTTTTATTTTATTTTTCCCGCTAAATAACATAGTAATTCCGAAACTGTCATAAATTTATACCTTTGTACACCTGTTCTGTGCAACCACGCTTATTATTAACTTAATACATAAACGAAACGAGGCAATTTTATTGCCACTTTATCAGTTTCATGTATAAAATATTTAAAATTTTGTAATTTTTAAAGTTGTCTAAGGACTTCAAATCCAACAAAATGACATGGCTATTTTTTCGTGTCCGGAAGTATATATAAAGTACTCTGTGGTTAATACGCCCACAAGATTTATCATCAATACACATTCAAAACATTACAAATAACTATAATCCGAAAATGAAGAAAATTATAGCTGGGATTTTACAGTAGCGGTAACTGAAGCAGTAACCATTCCGTCGATAGGCGTGGTCGCTACCCGCTGGGCTTTGGGTATGCATCATTATACTCAGAATAATGGAAAGTGTTGGAAATATTTCGTTCTTTTAATTCGAAAGTTGTCAGCTTCTGATCTATCAAGCTGCTCGAGTGTTTCCATTTCAAGACTTTCTTCTCTATCCTGCGCCTGTGAAGATCTCCCCTTTTCAAGATGATCGGTCATTATAACTATTTCGTTCAACAAACCGTTTAATTTCCTTTCTTCATCCCGCTTCGGCATAGTTAGATACAACATGCCGTTTTTGTTAAATAACTTTTCGTAAATATTTGGATTGTTTCTTGTGATGTAGTTATGGTTATTTTTCATGTTAATCGGCTGAATTTGTGATCTTTTTGAGTAGGTCTTCCTGTACGGTAAGCTTTCCAATTGAGTCGCTTCACGATATTCATTCTGTACTTGCAACGGCGTCAATTCAGACAAACGTACACCCCGGTCGTACACGAAGTTTTTGTTCGATCGTGGCAAATAATTTGCTCTTGCTAAATGTACTAAATGAGTCAACAAAACAAATAAAAATGTTAATAAAATTAATTAAATTTCGACTATTTGGAATATTTCATAATATTATTATTAAGTCGTTAATATTATTATTGGTATTATTATCATTTCGTGAAGCCTGCCTGGCTAGCTACC